>JAJHUR010121865.1:3611-18497 GCA_027495735.1 Lutjanus campechanus | reverse complement strand
TGTGTGCTGTATGCTGTTAAGATGTGGTGAAGTGTAGCAGATCTCTGTATGTCAGCAGTAAACATAAAGTAAGCCTTTTGAAGAGAGGACCATAAATATGTTTTCTAGCATTTACTTCACAGCATATCCAGCCATTCAGCACACAGCACCTGATAAATAAATTGTATGTACTGGTGACAGATGTAACTGATGTGTGTGCTCTGGCATCAGGTTGTGCAGCACGATCCATGTCGAGGGGGGGCTGGTTACTGGAACAGCCTGTTCAGGTTCAAACACCTGGCCACTGGACACTACCTGGCTGCAGAGGTCAGTGCTCCACAAACATACTCCTTTTTATACTCAATAAAAACAATTAGAACAAAGCAACATCATTAATATTATTGTTATTATTATTATTATTATTATTATTATTATTATTATTATTAGTAGTAGTAGTAGTAGTAGTAGTAGTAGTTGTAGCAGTAGTAGTAGTAGTAGTAGTATGTCTTAGGTATTGCTACTGTGCTATTTGAAGGTATTCCCATTGCTCAGATGTGTAAAGCAGCATTTAAGAACAGAAAAATACATTTAAGCTGAATTTAAAGTGGATATAGAAACCTTTTTCCAATTAGCTTATCATTATGAAGTGATTGCACAGTGTAATGGCTTTAGAATAATGACACCACCTGCATTTAGACTGGTACCCTATAAGCCTCGCTTTCTCTATGCAAATCTGTTGGCCGCTGGGCACCATTTTTTTCGTGGGAATATGATGTCTCCATTATAAACTATGTGAATAAACACATTCATGCTTTTTCACCAGCCGCTGCTGTAGTTACTTGTTCGTGCAAAGCAATACATGCAACATGCAGTGCACATAATTACCATCGCTTCTGCCTCCTCCCAAATTCAATATAAAATTGTGAGAATGTCAGTTTGCCTCTTTAGTGAACAACATGATTATGTATTCTCTCCTATTTTCAAAGTGGTGTTGATCATTTTCTCACAGAGTTAGATGATCTGGTGTCATACATAGTGTAATGGTACCCCCCTCGGTTGAGGGATAGATTATGGTCATGCATAGCAGAGTAAGGTAAGGCTTAACACATACCGATGGGTAAACATTTGAACACACCTCCTGTCTTTGCCACAGCAGCACAACAACAATACCACTTGGAAAGGTTAGGGAGCTGAAAAGTTGTCCGTTTCCACTTTAAACTATATTGATATTACAGAAAATGTTATTCCGGTTGATATCTAGAATTTATGTCAAATGTTGAGCCTCTTTTTATTTTCGCAGGTGAATCCAGAGTATGAAGAGGAGTGTCTGGAGTCCCGCTCCTCAGTAAGTGAGCCAAAGACAGTGTTTAGAGTTGGTAACATTTATAGGTCAGCAATCCCTAATAAATTGTCATTGTTTATAAATTTTTAATAATTTATTTTATAATAGTTCTCCAGCTCAACTTGATGATGTAATACTGTGGCACAAGAAGATAATTGTTTCTGATTGGCTGGCAGGTGTTAAAATTATAAATACATCAGGACTTCTGGATAGTGTTTCACTAACATTAACATGTCTAGTTTTCAAATGTAATGTTTTTGAATGTGTGCTTTATTGTAATTTTCTGTACTCATTTTTATTTAGCTTTAGGACATTTTGCTGTACTCAACTTCCCCTCTTTTTACCTCACTATTGTAACCTCTTATTTTCATTAAAAGCTATTCTAGGGACTGATGTTGCCATGTACACTGATACTTGCATCAGACAGCTGTTTTCAGTTTGTCTCTGTGTACAGTACGTGGCCCTATCAAATAAACCATAAATAAATAAAGAAACGCTAAAAAGCCAGGGTATAGTAAACTTCAAGTAACCATAGTAACAATACGTACCTTACAGTATGTTACCAGTTTTCTTACTGGTGTATCTCATCATATCCTGGCTTAAACTACCTACAAACAAACTCAAAAAACAACAGGTGATGGCCTAAATGTCCCTTCACTGCAGTAATGTAGTTAATATTATCAGCATTAGATGGCTGGATGTATGTCTGCACAGTGAGATGTGTTGTATTTCAGTCACCAGCAGATGGCAGCCTCTCACTGTGAATGCGTCTTTCTGTATTCGCGCTTCACTTCTCTCCTGTAGCTTACTGAACAGTGACTGTGAGCATGAAACTGTTCACCTCTGCTGATCGCGCAGTGACAAGTGAACCGGCTCACAGTCAGTCTGCTCTTGAGTTTACTGCCTCGCTTCTACAGTAAAGATAAAAACAATACACAAAGAAGCTGAAGTGTTGCAGATGTCCCAGGCAAAAGAAAATAGCCCTCAATTTATTGTGAGGGTATATTCATTGCAGCTGGGCTCTTTTCTTTTAAATGTACCCAGGGTGCACTCAGAGCTTGTTAAATGTACCCTGGACATGGAAGTAGTTGCAAAATGCCATTTCCTGTGAAGCACTCCCGCCTTTCAGTACCTTTGAAGGTCTTTTACAAACGGCCTTGAAAGAAATATGATATGGATCATCGATGTGCTTGGTCTTGACTAAGATGCCCTGGAAGAAGAGATCTAGTATCTTAATGTGACCTTCCTGCCTAAATAAAGGGTTGATAAATACATAAATAGATGGATAAATCAAAGCAGTATTCAACTGCAGAAACCAAAATATTTACTTAATTGTGTCAGATGTTGAAATCTATTTGAAGCTCTGACTGATTTGATGAAGTCCTTTAGTCGTCAGGGTTGTCTAGCGACCATTACTGGCTTATTGAATGAAGACTGTGACATTTCATTTGGAAAATACAGCTAACCAAGGGAAAAAAACAGTTACTCTATTGAAGAAAGTGAACTTTGAACAATTATTGCCCCATGCACTACGTTTCATTTTACTATCTTGAGTCACTTCCTAGAAATCTTTCAACAGAAATAGTTAACCTTTTCACTAAAAACCTGGCTCTCATTGATCTTGACACAAGCTGTCAGAGGGCCTTTTTCAACAGGAAACCGCTGTTATATAAGCCAAATATCGCTCTCTCTCTCTCCAAACCAAACTCGATAGGCGATATCAGTCATTTTTCCTGACAGAGCACAGGAGTTGCTGGTCTTCCACTGCCTCTATCTGTTAGCTAGTGTGTGTTATTGTGTGTCTTTGGTGAAACTATAAAACTACCCTAGTAAACACCAAAGTCACACAAACAGACTAACAGATCGAGGGAGCGGCCAGTTTGGTTGGGTTGGAGAGAGCAACATTTGTCTTGTATGATGGCGTTTTCCCCTCAGAAAAGGCTGTCTTGTGGCAAAGTAAAGCAGTGAAAATATTCTAAAGATAGTGTGCACTTAAACTGATATGGATTTGTCTCTTTAACTGTCTCTGATATACAAGTGGCTAAAACACTTTTTCCTGGTGACCCTGTCCTCAGCAGTTCTTAGCATCTGTGCTGATACTCCTCTCTGCTTCTGAGCAACCCTACATCAAATAATCTAAACTATCCCTGTAAGTTTTTTGCTATGCTGGCCCTTTCTTATCATATTCTGTTTTGGCTTTTCCCTCCAGCTGGACTCGGAGCAGGAAGCCTTACGGGCCCGTTTGAGAAATGTACAGGACAAAGTCATGTACACCCTTGTGTCTGTACCTGATGGCAATGACATCTCCTCCATATTTGAGCTTGACCCTACTACATTAAGAGGGGGAGATTCACTGGTACCCAGGTAGGAAGACAGATGAAAACGATGAAAATTAGCTTATAGCTACTTCTGGTATAGCCAAGGAGCTGTGCATTGTCCCCGTCAATTAAGAGAATAAAATAAATAAATAAAAATAATGTGGTGACGTGTTTCTGACCTACTTCAGGCTTCTTTCCACTGAAAACCAAACAACAGACGCATCACAAGTAGGGGACTTCCATTGTATCTTAAGTCATCATAGTCTGCAGTCAAAACCATAAACTAGGAAAAGATTGTGTATGTGTTCATCCTTTTTATCCTGAGAGAGTGTGTGACTTACTGTTACTCACAATAATGGTTACGCAGAGAAGAATATTCACACTAACAAGTTGCAGCAAACAGATCATGTTCCTGGCATGACCCTTATATGTGTGCAAGAAGATGTGTTTCTACTTGTTCATGGTGAGGATGGTTTTCTCTCACATCTGTGACAAATTAACAATGTGTGTGTTGGCTCACATTATTTCACCAGAAATGCTGCGACTTTCACTGGAATAGTTTTAAGGAAGAGGAAGCTGTTGTGAATTTATGTGGGTGTTACGTGTTCATGTGAACACACAGCCTTTGCTGCAGCTTGAAGTAAAAGTTGTTTTTCTTCTAGTGTAACTGAAAACAGTTATTGTAAGTCAAAGGTCAGTACATCATATGAGAGCCAAAGCTCTGTGTGACGATCTGAAAACTTCACAGTGGCGTTTAAGATTTCATGTTCTCCGTCATCACCTGCAAATATTAGATATGAATCTTGACATGTTTACATTGCAAGAGGTTTCCTTAAAAGACAGCGAATTACAAATGGAATTAAGGTTTAAGACAGATTATCCTTCAAAGTTCGAACACATCTCAGTACTTAAATACAAGTCTAACTTCCTTGTGTTTAATATTCTCCTGAATCTAGCTTCACATATCCACTATTAATGTCTTGAGTATCTAGTCATTATATAGAAGTATGTCTGAAATGAGAAAATTCACTACTGGACTCATCTATTCAGTAATGAACTTAGGCTCTACTCCCAACATGTTAAAACCACTTGTTAGAAATAATATTTTAAGCATTTCTATTCTATTCCAACAGATAAAAGTAAGAAATATTTGATCTCTGTAATCGGAGACAGAAATCAAAAGTTAATGAGCCTAATAAAAGTGTCAGACCCAAGAGTATAATAAAATTTTAAGGGCACCCAAAGGGCACCTTATCACCCTATTATGTTTTTTGTGTGCTAGAAGGGGATCCCAGAGGGCACTCACTTGTGTTTTCTCTACTAGAGGGGCACCCTAAAGGGACTTTTGTCACATTTTCTCCACTGAAAGTCCACTCTAGACAGCATTTTACCTTGTTATCTCTACTGGAAGGGGACCCTAGAAGGCACTTTTTTGTGTTTTCTCCAATAGAAGGGCACCCTTAAGGGCCTTTTATCTTGTTGTCTTGCATATGGGGCCCCTGTATAGGTAACTTTATCATGTTTTATCTACCGCATTGTCATCCAAAATGGCACTTTTTCTGCAGATGGGTTGGTTTATATTTGCTTTGTATTTGATTGATGGTGTAATGTTATTTCAAACATTTCCTTTTCACACATCAGTATGTGCTATCTAGTATTTGTGCTCCAAAAAATGATGCAATCATAAATAAAAATATAAAAATGTGTTTTCAGGAACTCGTATGTGCGCCTCAGACACCTGTGCACAAACACATGGGTTCACAGCACCAACCAGCCAATTGACAAGGAAGAGGAAAAGCCTGTCATGCTGCGTGTGAGTGACCGTTCAATTGCACAACAGTATATCACCAGTTACCTGTTGCAGCTTTTGTCACAGCTAGACTCTGTACAGGATGCTGAGGAGAAATTCTGTCTGGCTTTATGAGACTTTATGAGTCATCAAGTGGTCACCAGTAATAGAAATCTAAACCAACTGTTGTGAGCTGAATTGGCTTCTGTTCAACCCTCTCTTTGCCTGCTGTGAAGTTATAGAAGTGTTTCAGAACACAATATTAAGTTTTGCAAGAGCTTTGCAAGAGTGTTTGGGTGAAGCATTGAAACAAAAGGACCTAGAGACCACTACTAAATGCTAAAAAAAATCATATTGCTCTCATGGCTGACAAAGTTGTGCATCTCTTTTTTCATTCAAGATTGGCACCTCAGCACTGAAAGAGGACAAAGAAGCTTTTGCCATTGTGCCTGTCTCTCCGGCTGAAGTGAGAGACCTTGACTTTGCCAATGATGCCAGCAAAGTGCTGGCCTCTATCGCTGGAAAGCTGGAAAAAGGCACAATTACACAGAATGAGAGGAGGTACAGTATAAAATACATTAGTGGTGTCAGTTTATGAATTTCTAACACAAAAAAAGGTAGCCATGTGTTATTGCTTTGTGTGTCTCTTTTGCATGTTCAATCAGAGCGGTTACCAAGCTTCTTGAGGATCTGGTGTTCTTTGTGGTGGATATTCCCAACAATGGACAGGATGTTCTGGAGATCATGGTCAACAAACCCAACAGGGAGCGACAGAAGCTCATGAGGGAACAGAATATTCTCAAGCAGGTAATGACTTAAAGGGATAGTCAGATTATTTGATGAGGGGTCGTATGAAGTTCTTATTGGATAGCCAGTGTATTAGCTTCAGTAGTTGCTGGTCAGCACGTCCCCAGTTTGAAGAAGCGTAGACAAGTACCAGCACAGAAGCTGAGCAAGGACTGCTGTGGACAGGGTCAGCAACAAAAGGTATTTTAGCCAGTTAGAGGGACAGTTCACCCCAAAATCGAAATTACGTTTAGGAACTACTTTATTTTTATGGTAGAATTTACTTTCTTTTTTCTAGAAAGAAAATAGTTTCTACATGAAACTGCTCACAAGGTCTTTGGATTATCTTGAGTAACCAGGTCATGATTTCTGTAAACAGACACTGGTGTTGAAATATTCAGATGTATTTTTTGGTGCTTTGAGCACCACTAGCAGAGTGCCATCTAGTTCCATTATACTGGAGAGAAGGCAAACATCTCTATTACTTATTTCTCCATATTTGTGCAACTCACACCAAAACAATCTAGATCGATAAACAGCACTGCAGGTAAGAAAAATATGTCATTTTTGTAGATTTTGGGGTGAAAAGAATAACAGATCAAGGCAGTGGTACTGTAGCAACAGCCTGTTCTGAGAGGTAGAATTACTGATCTTGGCTGTGGAGTTTGGTTGGTTTGGAGAGAGCGATGTTTGGCTTGAGTAATGTCAGAAAAGGCTGTGTGAACCTTTCCACAGCTGTTCATTGTTCAGCTTCTGTACTGGTACTCCTCTCTGCTTCTTCAAACTGGGGGTGTGCTGACTGCCACCTACTGTAGCTAATACACTGACTGAAGTACATCATACAACCCTATATCAAATAATCCAAACTATCCCTTTGCTACAGTGATTGTAACATTGTGAACAAACTCTTTTAGCTGTCTTGAACTTGTTTGAACTCTCCATAACCTCCCCTCCTAATCCTTGCAACACTCTTGTGTCATAACTCGGAGCAGCGTGGTTGTCAGGCCTGCTATTTGCATCCGCATGGTCTTCTGAATTTAACTTCAGTTTGGTTACAATTGTCACAACCTTATTGCTGTATTCAGATCTTCAAGCTGCTGCAGGCTCCGTTCACAGACAGTGGGGACGGGCCCATGCTGCGACTGGAGGAGCTGGCCGACCAGCGTCATGCCCCCTTCAGACACATCTGCCGCCTTTGTTATAGGGTTCTGCGTCACTCCCAGCAGGACTACCGCAAGAACCAGGTACAATTTGTCAGGCCTGTATGAGCACCAGCATTATGGTGCATGGGTGTACATGCCACTGGAGTTTGTTTAAAGGTGCATTCCCAATTTTCTGTGATTAAATCTAATTGTAAGTGAATGAGGCCTTTGCTCTGTAGCAGCTCTGATGTGATTATCAAAACAAAAAATGCCTTTATCAAATTTTCTGCAGAGCCACAGAGTGATTTGAGTTCATCCTCTAGCAAATTCTTGTAAATGCGAAATACAACATCCCCCTTTTCTAAGAAGATTCGATTCCTCTTAAACACATTACAGTGTAATTGTTAGAGGTCATTTAATTTGGACGAATAAGGAGGCAGTCTGGTCCTTGTGAACATGCTCCGTTGTTTTGCACACAGATGGCCTGTATCAGTCAATGTAAGAAATGGATATAGACATAACAATGTTAAAGATAAAGCAGCTGGGCTAATAAGTGAGTCTGTGCCGTCTCATTTTGGTTTCTGTGTGCTTAGACCGTTTGTCTGTCCCACAGGAGTATATAGCCAAACAGTTTCGCTTCATGCAGAAACAGATTGGCTATGATGTCCTGGCTGAGGACACAATCACAGCTCTGCTCCATAACAACCGCAAGCTGCTGGAGAAACACATCACTGCTGCAGAGATCGACACGTTTGTTAGCCTGGTCCGCAAGAACCGTGAGCCCAGGTTTGTCTGCCAGTCTGTATGTACGTATGTATACCATGAACCTGGTAAACTGGGTAAAAGATACATGTTAATAGGCATATTTTACATCCTGATTGTAGTCTGCGTATACTTCAGTATCCTCTATACATATATCCACACAATAGGTTCATGTAAACCAGACAAGCAGAGTTCACACAAGAGTGTAAACTACTACAGACAGTAGCTGACATTCAACATTTCATCACATTACATTATTACATTACATTATGTTGCACCAACTAGCTTAAAAGTAAGAAATTATTATTCTAAACCTAGATTAAATTCAACTCCAATTTAAAATGTGATCCAGCATTAACTTTTAACTTAACTTAACTTTTTAATATATACTTGAGGAGGTTTAACTTTTAAAATGGCTGCCTTTTGGAGATGGATTGAGCAAAAAGAAATTCAAATTCCTCAAAGAAAGTTAAGGGACACACTTCGCCCAACTGAGCTTTATGATGTGCTTCTCCTTTGATTTACACCAGCTGATCCTGCCAGGCAGTCTCTTTTTTCCTTTTCTTTTGTGCCGTGTTGTTGTCTGTTTTTAATCTTCTGTTATTTGACCATAGTGCCTCATTAATTTGGCCAACAAGTTTGTCTCAAAGGAGAAGAAATTAGAGCTTTGCTGTCGACCCATTATGTGAAGGCTAACTAGTCTAACTAACCTTTTAGCGAACTACCACACAATATAATGTTTAGTTAACTTTTTGCTAGCTAGCAAACAACATAATGTTTGTTAAGGAATACAAAGCAGCCGAAAGTTACTGCTAACAGTTTCCCCCTTTCTTTAATACTTACTATGTCCCAACAAAATGCAGCTTTATTCTTTTATGATTGTTATTTTAAATTAGGTTATCAGTTATCTCCTTATCAATTAAATTTTTTAATTTCTTGAATTTTGATCAGAACTCATTGTAGTTTGAATGAATCTTCATTGGTGCAACCCAGGCAAAGATGTGAACTTGTCCTTTACAGTTATGATATCAGTGTACTTAAGTTGATCAAATTAAAGCGTCTAGGAATGTGTGGTACATTGGACCACTATTCACTCTGGATGTATGTTATGCATTTGCAGGCTGACGTATCTCTGGTGCTGAAGTTGATCTTTTTTTTTCCTTTTTAAGGCACCATGGCTGATTGAATTTTGCATATCTTGTGTGTGTGTGTCCAGGTTCCTGGACTACCTGTCAGACTTGTGTGTGTCAATGAATAAGTCCATCCCTGTGACACAGGAGCTCATCTGTAATGCAGTGCTGGATCCAGCTAATGCAGACATTCTCATAGAAACCAAGTGAGTAGTCCCTTTTCAACCTCTGCTAATGTCTAATCTCATCCTCATAACACCAGTGTGCATCATGTGACATACACAAAGGCATACAATGAAATTGACAATTCACTTAGGCTGCTTCAAAACCAAAAACAACATCTGCTATCAACAGCTGTAATATGTCATTTAATTGGTCCTTATTTTGAAGACACCATGCGTGGAGTAGATTATTGAATAATGAGTTGATTGATGGCTAATTTATCAAAAACTGTTGACTGATAAATCAGTCAATTAATCTTCATTAGTTTAACAATAATACTCACATTTAAGAAGTGGGAACCAGCAAATGTTTGACATTTTTGCTTAAAAAATGACTGAAATGATTAATTAATCATCAAAATAGTTGCCAACTACAGTAATTTAATTTTGATCAACTGATTTACTAATCGATTAATTGACAAATTGTTACAGCTTTACTCTCCATAGCAGTAAAGATGTGTTTACTAGGCTTGTTCTATTCTTTTTTACAGCTTGAGACAGTAATGGTACTTGCAGTCATTGTATCCTCCTGCTTTTGTTCAAATTTGTCACAAATACTTGTTCATTTTTTCTATCAGCCTTTAACAAAAAACTTCTTCACACCTGCAGGCTTGTGCTGTCAAGATTTGAGATTGAGGGAGCACCGCTCGGGGAGAACTCTGTAGAGTCCGAGGAAGATGAGGAGGAGGTATGGTTGTTCTGGAAAGACAGCAATAAAGAGATCCGCAGTAAAAGCATCAGGGAGCTGGCCCAAGACGCCAAGGAGGGCCAGAAGGAGGACCAGGAGGTGATCAGTTATTACAGGTAGTTACTGGACTTTATTTTCCATGTGGTTGTCTGGGATGATGGAGATAAGATTGAATCAGCATATGGTTCAAATGAACCTGACAGTTTCGTATAGGCCAGATGGGTCACCTGGGAAGAAAACTTTAGGTTGGAGTTTTTAAAAAATTAGTCTGACTCTGCTTGTGTTTATTTACCACTTTAAAGTTATTTTTTTTGGCCATTTTGCCTTTATTTGAGAGGATAGCCTGAAGAGTGGACAGGAAATGGGGTAGAGAGAGGGGATGACACGCAGCAAAGGGCCGAAGGCAGGAATCGAACCAGCGGCCGCTGCAGAGGACTCACAGCCTCAGTACATGGGGCGGACGCTCTACCAACTGAGCTAAACCTCCGCCCCTTATTTACCACTTTAGGTACCAGCTGAACCTGTTTGCCAGGATGTGTTTGGACCGACAGTACCTAGCAATCAACAAGATCTCCGGCCAGCTGGATGTGGACCTGATCTTGCGATGCATGTCTGATGAAGACCTGCCTTATGATCTGCGAGCCTCCTTCTGCCGCATGATGCTGCACATGCATGTGGATCGTGATCCTCAGGAGCAGGTTACACCTGTCAAATACGCTCGACTCTGGTCTGAGATCCCCTCAGAGATCGCCATTGACGAGTAAGTAAATGGAGTAAGTGTAGTAAATGTAGAGAATTTCTCTCTTTATTGTAGATTAATTTGTGCATTTTGTCATCTTATTGTAGTTATGACAATGATGGAACATCTAAAGATGAAATTAAGGAGCGGTTCTCTCAGACTATGGAGTTTGTTGAGAATTACCTGAGAGATGTGGTGTGTCAGAGCTTCCCTTTTGCAGATAAAGAGAAAAACAAACTCACCTTTGAGGTCAGTCTGGCAAACTCCATACAGAATCACACTCATGTCATGGTAGTCACATTTTTTTTTATGGTTAATTCTTCTATCTTCCATTTTTAGGTGGTTAATCTGGCCAGGAACCTGATTTATTTTGGCTTCTACAACTTCAGCGACCTGCTAAGACTCACCAAGATCCTGCTGGCTATTCTAGACTGTGTCCATGTGAGCACCATTTTCCCTTTCAACAAGCTGGACAAAGACGATGAGAGTAAAGGTATGAAAAGCATGGTTGCTCAGTGGAGGACCAGATGTCTCATCGACATGAAGTTGATGTGCATGTGTGGGGCTGCTTTCCAGGCAGTAACGTGATGAGGTCCATTCATGGCGTCGGAGAGTTAATGTCCCAAGTAGTCCTGAGAGGAGGAGGCTTCCTTCCCACAACTTCAAACACCAGCACAAACAGAGACACAGTCAAGACCCAGACTGAGCCTGAGAAACAGGACATACTGGTCATGGACACCAAGCTCAAGATCATTGAGATCCTGCAGGTGAAGAACATGAAATATTATTATTTTTTCAATATCTTTTTTATTCCCAAAGAGTGTACGTACCATAACCAGCACAAATGGCTAAACATACAAACATAACAGACTACACTGAATTTCCTCATATACAAATCAGACAGACAAGCAAGCAAAATAACAAACATACAAATCTAATTGAAAATGAAGTAATATCATGTAATAAATACATGATCAAATCAAATTCTGTTTACATGACTGATTTAATGAATGAATATGTCAAGTTCCAGAAAATGGAACATGCAGTATCGTACTTTAATACTTGTGCAGACATACATCGCATGCAGTATATCAGACAAAGTCTCTCCATCCTCCAAAATATTCACATAAAACTCTGTTATTTTCTGTTCTGTCCTGTAGTTCATCTTGAATGTGCGCCTGGACTACAGGATCTCCTGTCTGCTGTCCATATTTAAGAGAGAGTTTGATGAGAGCAACTCCCAGAGTGAGTTATCTGTAACTGGGTCGGTTGAAGGACCAAACAACATGCCAGGTCAGGTTAACCTGTGGCTGCATTTTACACAAATGTGGGGCCAATGAAATATACATTTTTTGGTTACAGATGTCTTTGTTTATTCCAGGAGCCTTGGATTTTGAGCACATAGAAGAGCAGGCAGAGGGGATATTTGGTGGAAGGTAATCCTAGTTTTAAGAGAGAAAGAGTCGTACAAGAGAGAAGGATGTGTTTCATTTGAGTGTGTGTTCTGTGTGTGTCTAGTGAAGAGAACACCCCGCTGGATCTGGATGATCATGGTGGCCGCACCTTCTTGAGGGTCCTGCTCCACTTAACCATGCATGACTATCCTCCGCTGGTGTCCAGAGCCCTTCACCTGCTCTTTAGACACTTCAGCCAGAGGCAAGAGGTCTTACAGGCTTTTAAGCAGGTACCCTACCAGTATATACGCATATCTAAAAACTGAAGCAGTGAGACAGTGATGGGATGAAGGTATAACACACTGACTCGGGGGAATAAATTTAAGAGAGATTACTGTGAAAAAAAAGATAAAACCAGAAATATCTAAGGAGGGCAAGGCAATGATAGATATTCTAACTGAAATGTATAAGTAGGGCAGCAATAAAACTATTTCCAAATTATACGAGGGTCTTCAAAAGCAGAAAGGGAATAATACAAAATATAGTTAAGTAAAATGGTAAAAAAAAAAAAAAAAAGAGCTACACAGAGAAATCACTGGAGGATTGACATTCATCCACAAGTTCAAAGAAGAAGAGAGAATTTGGCTGGAAAAAATTGGTTTGTTTGTTAATCACAACTCACGTTGAAAGTAAATTGTCCCAGTCACAATAGAGACAGTGCAGACACATGGACGTTGATCATTCCCACATGTTTTGGGCATGTTAAAAAAATTCAAATATTTTGGGGGAAAAATAGTTTCAGCTCTAAGAAATATTTTGGGATATAAAATCCCTAATTAAGATCCTGTATTTTGGTTTAATAAAAGAAGACGTGATTATTCAAAAAGACTGGTATTTGTACAAAATCCTGTTTATTGCTAGTAAAAAAAAAAAGCAATCACATAGGAAATCTGTGTAATGGAAAGAATGTCTTTCTCTCTGAGATCTAGAGGAGCAGCCTTTCTCAGAAAATGGGAGACTTAGATTTTCTTTGGACATCTGACATGAAATATCGCAACTATTTAGCGGATGTGCCTCCACACTGTGTTCTTATGTTCTCCCTTTTCATTTCTTATACATTGTGTAAAAAGATGTTTTCAAAGAAAAGAAGTAAATTTCCACACACACCTATCACCTCTGCATTGATTTATTAATAAGAATGCAGATTTTTCAGTCAGTAAATAAAAGTGAGTAAATAAAAATAGAAAATACCATAAAAATAAATCATTGTTTTTTAATTGCTTTTATATTTTTATTTATTTTCTAATTTATTTTTAATTTTTATTTCTATTTGTTTGTTTCTATTATTTTTATTTGTTTGTTTGTTTTTTTCCCTATATAGTTGATTATTTTAAATGGGTGAGCTGTTGCATGTGACTATAGTCACCCCTCCAACAGAGCTGTGGACTATGCACTTACGAGCTGCATACAAGCATTATGTCAATTTATGATGGCTAACATCTGCACTTTTTTAACATATCAATTAGGGTTGAGCCGGATACTCGTTTCAGACGAGTATCCGGTACGGATAAAGCATTTTTGACGATTACGAGCATCGCACGAGTAAAAATCATCAATATCCGTGCTCGTGCTGAAGTAAAATCTTCATTGGGTAACTGATTGGCTTCACGCTCTGTGATTGGCCAGCCACACACAGCGCCCGCCCCTCCCTACACACACACGTCTCTGCAGCACACACAGACAGCTGATCTCTCTTTAGCTTGACTGTAGCTCACGTGCTCTCTTCAGTTGTCTACTCCTTAGGTTTTGTTCAGCTCGCCTCTATTTCGGTTTGTATGATATTTAAAGTTACTTGGTGAACTTGTTTCGTAACGTACGCGGTACATTTGACAAGACAGAGCTGAAAACGGCTCGTGTCGCGTCGGTCACTGCCTCCACTCCGGTCGTTTTTTGTTTGGTTTTTTTTTTGTATTTTTTTTACCGTCTGCTCGCTCTTAGTTTAGCTGGTGATATAAAGTCAGTTGGAAAACTTTGCGCGTACTGAACGCGGTGCTTTTGAGAAGAATACAGTGAACAAGGCTGACATATTATTTCTATGGTTGCCATCACTGGATGTTTGCATGAATCACCAAGTTCACACACATCATTAAAAAATAAACAGTCTTACAGACCACTTACACACATACACACATGTAGCTGAACAAAGTAGCCTATATTAATATTTTTATTGTATATGGCTGCATGCAGTATCTGACACTTTCTCACTGTAGTTCATAAAAATAAATATAATATAAATATTACAAATTAAGCTTTATATACTGTATATAGGCTTTTTATAGGCTTTGAATAGGTCCTTTACTATTGTGATCAAAAACATTGAATCTTGATTCTGAGGCTGTTCTGTAAATATTCATTCATACACTTAAGAATATTCATGTTCTGAGTTCATAAAAAACTTGTTCTGTTAATAGTTCTCTTACTTTTGTGATCAAAAACATTGATTTGAATCTCAATTTTGAGGCGGTTCTGTAAATAGTTTTCAAATAAACAATAAATATAGAAACTTCTGATCAATCCATATCAATTTCAGACTTAA
>JAJHUR010121864.1:915-14585 GCA_027495735.1 Lutjanus campechanus | reverse complement strand
AGGTCTAGACCTACTCTATATGTAAAGTGTCTTGAGACAACTTTGTTGTGAATTGGCGCTATATAAATAAAATTTGATTTGATTTGATTTGATTTACTACTGGTAATAAGTGGGTAAAAACAGCAAATCTACGGCTGAAATACTAGGTATTTATCTGGTAAATTATACTTAAGATTGTAGATACTTTCCCTTTGCCACTGAATCAACTAAAACGTGTACAATGTAGGGTCACATATATTACTATGTAATACCTGATAATTTACTCAGTAAGTAAACTAAAACTGTACTGTAAAAGAAAGCCTTGTTTGTTTCCATGTAATTACCATGTTCTTACATCTATAATTTGTAAAAGATAACTCACCACACTGGTAAATAAACACAAACGTGAAACTTATAACTCCACAACATTACTAAGTAAAACATGTCAAATTACCCAGTGAATAAGATGCAACTGTACCATACAAAAAGGAATGTTTAATCGTTTAAATGCATAACAAAGGCACAGTAGAAAGCAACAAGATGTGCAAAAGTTTAAATTGTTGCAAACATGAGCATTATTAAATAATATATACTTATTACTGCAGATTTGGGATTCAAAGACAACACTGCAACAACACAAAAAAAAACCAAAAAAACAGAACTGTTTAAAATCTGAAATAAAGTATCCTGCCGTACACAAGTAGAGTGTAAAGTAGGCAGAGGCAAACTTTGGGAAAAGATATGACCTTTCACAAGACACTTGAAATTTGGACTAGGGCAAAACTGTAATTTCTGCACTTTTACCAGAACAGAACTGGCTTCAACTTCCTACAATAGGGAAAAATACATAACCCTTCCTAAAATTGTAATAGTATCCAAGGGAGTAGGTTTGATTTTGACATTGGTGGGGACACAAAAGTGCTCCAAGGCAGCACGGCGGGACTTCTAGCAGAGATCGACTGTTAATCCTTTGTGTGTCATAATCATTGACTAAACACTACAGACAGCGTTTGTATTGATAGTGACTAGTGGCTGCAGGGGCGCTGCCAGGGACTTTGGGCCCCATGAAAAAAAACTTACTAGGCCAAGTTGCCCATAGCCGGCCGCTAGGCCAGCGGAAAATTTTGATACAGTTTTACATAAAACTATGCTTTTTAATGATATTTTTGGCTATCATTCCCATATTTGTGAGAAGAAAAACACGACAGTTACTTGGCAGGGGAAGCACTGAAAATACAATGAAATTCATTTAGATTCAATTATTTGCTGCAAGACTAATACTCTATATTCCAAAACCCATCTCTTTTTTTAAATACTTGAACATAAAATTCTCTTGAGATTAATTACCTGAAAATACAAAACTTAAATACAAAATAACCTCTTCCATTAAAATGAAATGCAATTATAATCTGTGGAGAAACAGAGGCTATATGGTTGTTGCTATTTAATCTTCTGAGAGCAGTCACCCAGTCTGCACTAGAAATATTCTCTGTTCCTACTGCAAAGCAGGGGGATGAGAGTACCAAACTATTTATTTCAGTGATATCTGATGCTTTTTAAACCATTAAAAGCGTTCTGAAATAAATACAGACTATAGGCTTTTTTTAAATTTCATAACGATTTTTTTATTCTTTAATGTTTTTTCTCCATAATAATCAATTAATTCAACACACAGCTGCTCACCTCCTTCCTCAGGGGGTACTTGGGCTTGTTCAGGTGGGGCAGGGGGGGACTGACAGACGGCTGCTGCTGCTCTTGACATGTCTGTTCGGAACATGCGTCATTTTTTGAGCAGAGCAGCTAAACATTTGCCTGCATTGATTATTTAACTAAAACAACAGTTAAATGTATAAATCCAGAGTTTTCTTCAGAAATATGAGCTAATATGGGGAGAAAAGTGAGCTATCTTATAAACATTGGACAAAGTTAGGATTAGACAACAGACTAATGTTCCAGAACTTTCCATCACATGAATCACTAACAGACCCACCTTGCCTATGAAAGAACTGGGTGACATACTGTCGACCCTTTGCTTCTTTCTGCTGTCCGAGCTTTAATTCTTTTCTTTTTTTGCTTCCTGACTTTTGAGGCATCCTGCCATCTCCACCCCCAATTGCTGTCTGTGAAAAGTTACGCTCTGCAGCTGCATCACGGAGCAGGTGGACTGAACCATTTTAGCAAATAGAGAGGGGGGTGGGCAAATAAACAAATAAACTTAGTGTTACCAATACATTGTAAATAAAATATATGTGTGATTGTAAGTTTATTACTGAGCCTCATATTATTTTGTCAGTATTATAATTGTATCTCTGGGGCTCTGGGGCTCTCATGGGCCCCTAGAATCCTTCTCCTTATTCTCCCCTTTTCGGCGCCCCTGAGTGGCTGGATACTGGTAGGGACATGTCCCTAGGTCCCTACCCAATTCTACGCCCCTGATAGTATCTACTACTGAGTGAGTAGTGTGAACCCTCACTTTCTGAATTTACATTTTATGGGTAGCAGCTCAGACTTTTTTTAAAATCTGTTTAAATTTTTTCTTCAAGAGGTTTATTAACCTCCAGGAAGGTCTTGCAGGTTTTGGCATAGTTTCCTACAGTGTCCTCCTCAGTGAACTCTGGCAGAAGCCCGAAGTCTTCACCTTCTGCAGCAATCAGTACTTCTGCAATGGATTGCTGTCAAGGCGATCGTGTTTCTGTCCACGCTCAGTGATTCGCAGCTGAGGCTGACGCTCCTTGTACGCCGAAATTCTTTCAGAACAGCTCTGTATCGGTGTACAATGTCCTCTGGAGTATGAACTGCAAGACAGATTATAAAATATGATCTATTAACATTATATCATGATCACACAAATAATCATCTTGATTTTACATAGTAAGGCATTCTGGAGTTAGAGAGGTAAATAAACTAAGTTTCTAAAGTTATCTAGTCTCTGCATTCCTCTCCCCCACTCTACTCTTATAAAAGTGATGAATTCAATAAATAGTGAAGATTTATGATAGGCCCATCCTATTGACTGTTTGCACACTGGCACTGAACTTCTGGGGTGTGACATCACCAGGAGCGGAGCATCTTGACCCATGTCAAAGGTTGCAGACGGTGACCCGGGTTGTTTACAGGACAGTTGCGTTGAATCAAATGAATTAGTCTTTAGGCATTCGTGATGTTGAGAGCGGATATCGACTCGAGAAGAGAAGACAGAGAGGCTGACCCAACGGAGGTGCCGGGTTCTGTTCGTGTCGGCCTTCAAGGGAACTGCAGGAGTTGGAGAAGCTGCGTGAGAGGCTGGTTAGGAAGCAGCTTGCTCTGCTGGAGCGTCTTGAGAGAAGCGATGTCAGAGTTTATTGAATCTGGAGGTATTTGAAGTGCTCCTCGTGACTGAGGACGAGTGGAAACAAAAAGCCGCGGGTGCGAGGCTCAGGCCATTCAGCCAGCTGTTTAATTAAAGCAGCGCCGCCGCAGATGAGGCTATCAAATCGTGGCCGAAGAGCCTCGACTGGCTGAGCCGGACACTCCTTCCCGTGAAACCACGACCCGCACTCCGAAGAATGAGAGCATAGCGACAACAGAAGGGAAGATGACAATCGCATGAGCAACAATAGCTGATTTACCAACACGCTGGGACGACGAGTGAGCAAGCAGCAACGCTAGTGCGGGGCAACAACGCATAGGCAGGCAGAGGGAGAAATGGGAGGTTCAGCAGTTTAAATAGACCGTGAGATTGGAAGTGTGCATTTGGTATGTAGTATTAAGAATGAGATATGTCACATGAGGTTGGCGTAGCAGCTCAAGTTGACTGCCTGAACTAGCTCGCAGGCGTCACCACATTTGATAAACTATTAAATCAATATATAAAGGCAACACAATGATGATATTACAACTGCATTTAATGTTACATCCGTTATATTTTGAATTGTTTTTTTTTTCTTTTCAGTAAAATGACATTGACAAGAAAATTACTGCAGAAGACAGCACAAGGCAGTAAAAACCTGATAACATGGCTCCAGAAGAAGAGGCTGTTGGCAAAAGCGATGTCCTGTCTGCAACAGCAGAATGAAATGAAAAGAACGGACACAACAAAAGATGGATATAGGTGGTAAGGTCCACGCATCATTGCCACACATAAGTATAAGTGTACCATTACATTGCCGTATCTTTAGAATGTAGCCTACTTAAAAGAAAATAAACATTTTGTCATTCAAAATATTGAAATACCAACCAGACCATAAGTGGCATTACTGATATCTAGATCTGTCTGTGTTTTTTTGGTCTATACTTAGGGTTAGTGGTTGAGGGTAATTACTTACATGTAGAATGGCATTCAAGCATATTTTGTCTGCACAACCTCTTGGCTAGAGTGGTGACTACAAGTCATACACTTGAGATGTGCTGTAATCAATGGATATGCAACCACAGACTTAATATGACAACTGTGCCCAATGTTAAGAAATGTTAGAAACAAGTAAAAATGCTTTGCAATGTTATTTGTTATTGGTGTATGTACCTTAAAACTACACTAAATCCTTCAAATGCATCATGTTGAAGCATAAAACCAAAATAACAAAACAAGTCACTTTGCAAAGACTTCTAGAGGTCACTATGAATGAACAATAGTGTTTTGCCTTCAAAAACACATAAGAAACATAGTAAATTTAATTAATCAAGTCAACACATTAAATTAATGCTTATTTCTCTGTGCCATCTGCAAATTTTGTTACAGGATTTGTAGAAAGACAGCCCATAAGAAGTTTGTTTGTTGCCCTATGTGTCATCCTCTCTGTTGGACCTGGTTTTGCGTTTTTCTTTTGTGGACCTACTCTTGTTTTCTTGGACCTTTTGCTTTTTTCCCCCTTATGGATTATTCTGTGTCTTGATGGTAGTTCCTGATCCTGATCAGTATTTTCTTTGTATCTTTGGAGTTTTGACTGTGTTCCCTCCTGTGTTTTTTTTGGACTTTTATGGATTTGGATTTTTCCTGTTCTGTGTTCTGGAATTCACTCCTTGTCAGCCTGCGCCTTTTGTTACCTTTTTTTTGTTATTAAATAATTCTGAACTCTGCCTCCTGCATCTCCTGCACCACACCTGGCAAAGGCGCTCATGGGTCTTTGGCATGCTGGAGGTGAAGAGGTCCAGACGACGTCCATCTTGAAATTAGTGAAAAATCGGTCGAGGAGGCAATTACTGCCAATAATACAAAGGTATATTAGACCGGGTACTGAGGTGATCAGTGATTGCTGGACGGCCTACCATAGTTTGTCCAATCGAAGGTACATTCACTATCAGGTGAATCACCAAAGATATTTTGTCCACCCTGGGACTGGTGCTCATACGCAACACATTGAATGGGCATGGCGAAATTATAAAGAGGACATCTACAGATACCGGGGCAACTTTTCAGAGGAGGCCTTGAAGATGAACCTAAGATTCATTGAATGGAATCACTGGCTTGGAAAAAAACACAAAGAGGGCATTCTTGGACGCTTATTTAAAGATATCCAAGCATGTTACGAAGTGTAACAAATATACATAATGTTTCAGCGTTTTTTCAGACTATTATGGTCTGTGTTTTTAGTTCCTGTTTTATTTTGAAGTTCTGTGTCCTGTTTTCCTGTGTCATGGTCTGTGTCTTGTGGTCCCTCTCAAGTTCCTGTTTTATTTTGAAGTTTCGTGTCCTGTCTTCCTCTGTGCTCCCTGCTCGTGATTACCTAATGTGTCTCACCAGCTTTATTGCACCACCTGTGTCTTCCCTTGTGTATTTAACTTCAGTGTCTCCCTTTGTCTTTGTTGAATTGACTGTGTTCCATGCCTGCGTTGTTTCCCGTGTTCTGTTAGTTCCATGTTGCCCACCCTGCGTCCTCCTGTGAGTTTTGTATATTTCAAGCCTCTTGTTTTGAACTTTGTTATTTTCTGTTGTACTTTGTATTCCTGGTTTTCCTCTGTCCGGGACTTAGGCCCGTTGACTCTTTTGTTGATACTTTGTTCTTTTCTGTTGGACTTTGAAGCCTTTTTGTTCACTTTTCAATAAATATCTCTTGTTAAATTCACCTGGCTGTCTGCATTTGGGTCCGCTTCCCCCCAACCTGACCACCCCCATTAAATGTGGATATTAGAGGCGAGTGTGCAGCCGCACCTCCACGATTATACAATTGTTTTGTGCCAATCATTTGTTGAGTATCTTCGCTGTTTGAAAGTTAATGGGAGTTTTCTTATTCAGGTTCTACCCTACAATGAAACTTTCCTTACCTTTGCATCCAGTTTCAGTTTACTAACCAGAGTTATCATTTACATAGAAATGTATCAGAGCCTAAATGGTACAAGTTTGTGTTTATTTACTAGTGTGGTGAGTTATCTTTTACAAAATATAGATGTAAGAACATGGTAATTACATGGAAACAAACAAGGCTTTCTTTTACAGTACAGTTTTAGTTTACTTAGCACGAAAATTTTCATGTATTACATAGTAATATATCTGAACCTAAATGGTACACGTTTGTGTTTATTTACCAGTGAGGTGAGTTATCTTTTACAAATTATAGATGTAAGAACATGGTAATTACATGGAAACAAACTAGGCTTTCTTTTACAGTACAGTTTTAGTTTACTTACTGAGTAAATTATCAGGTATTACATAGTAATATATGTGACCCTACATGGTACAAGTTTGTGTTGATTCAATGGCAAAGGGAAAGTATCTACAATCTTAAGTATAATTTACCAGATAAATACCTAGTATTTCAGCCGTAGATTTGCTGTTTTTACCCACTTATTACCAGTAGTAATTACCAATAATGCTTTATAATTTAGTGGGTAAATACCCAGTATTTTGCCCATAGTTTCATTGTACTTACCTTCTTATTAGGGTGCTTAATACCTAGTAATATCTTTTTGTTACCATATATTCACTGGGTAAGTAGCTAGTAATTAGGGGACTGTAGCTACCTGCTTATTACCAGCTTCTAACCCAATAACACACTAAAATTTACCAGTTACCAGGTAAATACACAGTATTTTGTCCATAGTTTCATTGTACTTACCTTCTTGTTACCAGTAGTAATTACCTGGTAACATGTTTTTGTTTCCATCAGGTTATGCAATGACTGTGATCATGTAAAAAAAAAAGACTTTAAGTAGAAAACAGGAAATAAACTGCATTTTCTCTTAATGGGCTTTACCAGTCTAGGAGCATGAATAAGCAGAATTTCCCTCCCTCAGCAGAGAACTGAGTGGACTTCAAGTCATTAAACATAAGGGAGAGTGGTCAAGTTTGATTGGTGAAAGTGGGCATGGCCTATCACACACACTATATTATCAAATGTATCAGGACATCTGCCTTTACACGCACTTGAACTTTAATGACATCCCATTCTTAGTCCGTAGGGTTTAATATGGAGTTTAGGAGTGTGTTTATGGTAATTTTTGACCATTCTTCTAGAAGCGCATTTGTGAGGTCAGGCGCTGATGTAGGACGAGAAGGCCTGACTCGTAGTTTCCACTCTAATTCATCCCAAAGGTGTTCTATCAGGTTGAGGTCAGGACTCTGTGCAGGCCAGTCAACTTCCTCCACACCAAACTTGCTCATCCATGTCTTTATGGACCTTGCTTTGTGCACTGGTGCTCAGTCATGTTGGAACAGGAAGGGGCCATCCCCAAACTGTTCCCACAAAGTTGGGAGCATGAAATTGCCCAAAATGTCTTGGGATGCTGAAGCATTAAGAGTTCATTTCACTGGAACTAAGGGACCAAGCCCAACCCCTGAAAAACAACCCCACACCATAACCCCCCCCCTCCACCAAACTTTACACTTGGCACAATGCAGTCAGGCAAGTACCGTTCTCCTGGCAACTGCCAAACCCAGACTCATTCATTGGATTGATGAAGCTCTTTACGCACTGTTCTTGAGCTAATTTGAAGGCCACATGAAGTTTGGAGGTCTGTAGCTACTGACTCTGCAGAAAGCTGGCAACTTATCTGCACTGTGTGCCTCAGCACGCTCTGACCCCGCTCTGTGATTTTACGTGACCTACCACTTCGTGGCTGAGTTGCTGTTGTTCCCAATCGCTTCCACTTTGTAATAATACCACTAACAGTTGACCGTGGAATATTTAGTAGTGAGGAAATTTCACCAATGGACTTATTGCACAGTTGGCAACCTATCACCGTACCACGCTTGAATTCTGTGAGCTCCTGAGAGCGACACATTCTTTCACAAATGTTTGTAGAAGCATTCTGCATGCCTCCGTGCTTGATTTTATACACCTGTAGCCATGGAAGTGATTGGAACACCTGAATTCAATGATTTGGAGGGGTGTCCTGATACTTTTGGCAATATAGTGTATTTGCTTATACCTTAAGATGCCTTTGAACAATCCTGATTAAACTCATAGGATATATCCTGTGATGATGAAAGTGTGTGATTTGTCCCCCTCCTTCTTTAAACAGATTTGTGAATGGGATACTAGGGTGTAGGGTGGCGTTGCCTGGCCTGGGCATCCGGGGCTTTAGCCCCGAACGATTTTTCTTTAGCCCCGGATAATTCAACTTCAGAAGAAATAATGATAACTGTACATTAACGAGCCACGAAAGAAGTTGTAGTTTTCCATTTTCAGTGAATGCAACGCAGGATGACGTCTCGACGTCAAGACCAATCAGAGAGGGGTTGCGTGCTAATCTAAACCATTGGTGCGCAGGGAGACGTTTAAGAAAGACAACAGACATTGATATACCGTCACAGTCAAAATATTTACAAAATATTTATTTTTTTGGCTTTAATTCCTGTGTTATCTATAAGTGCATCATCCTGTTTCTATCAATATAATCTAATTTAATTTTGACACATTTTGAAGTACACGTTAGCAGTATTTGGCTCTAGACAAGACGCAACAAGGCTCAAAAAAGCGTAGAGCTTTTTTCCCAGGTAGGATCCCCCAAACTTCCCCATAAGGGTCTGGGCTCAGCCCCCAATGTTCTCAGTCCCATGAAACGCCCCTGGTGTAGATTATGTCAATCTTTGCATGTGTGTCCAGTGGAATATAAAGCTTTGAAAAATGGCTGCCACACCTGCCACAGAGTGAGTTTGTGATGGCCCAATATCGAGATTGGTTCCCAGTGATGACTGTCATGAAACACTGAGTTATGCTGCCCCAGTTACCATTCACTCCAATACAAATTATGAGCTAAAAAGTCAAAATTATGACTTTTTATCTCAAAATTGTTTCTTACCATGGGGATATTTTGTCTCTCTGAATGGGCCTCCATAATATCAACTATCTATCTATCATCTATCTAGTCATGCTGTAACTGACAACTGAACTGTTGGCACACTGTAACACAGCTTTACAAAAAAACAAACAAAAAAAAAAAAAAACATCTTGACCACTTCAATAACACATACTCAACATTTCTTAGATCGGACTGTACTACAAAGGAAGCTCAACAAATCAAATCAAATCAAATCAAATCAAATTTAATTTATATAGCGCCAATTCACAACAAAGTTGTCTCAAGACACTTTACATATAGAGTAGGTCTAGACCACACTCAATAATTATATTTACATCCGACAATTGAAACAATTCCCCCATGAGCAAGCACTTTGGTGACAGCGGTGAGGAAAAACTTCCTTTTAACAGGCAGAAACCTCGGACAGATCATGACTCATGGTAGGCGGCGATCTGACGGCACTGGTCGGGTTTGAGAGGGAAAGAGGAGAAGGGGAAGAAGGAGGGGAGGTGGGAGGGGTGGAAGAGAGAGAGAAAAGAACAGCAGCAGAGAGAACAGTAGCAACAGAACATCAATAGTAAAACTATGTGTAGGGAATAGTAGTACATGATATGTAAGCTGTATGTAAATAATAATACTAATACTAGGTGTTACAATAATGATAATAGAAGTAATAATAGTAATAGTAGCAACAACAATGTGATGAATCATCAAACAGAGCTTTCCATGACAATGCGATGCAAACAGTCTGCTGCTGTTACATTACATTATGTTTCTCCTTTATGCAGCTTCATTCAGTGAAATTACAAATGAACAGCTCAACAAATTTTCATTATTAACGTCTTCCCTCAGTTTATAATCTATATCACTCATAAAGAACTTTGTTAGGAAAAGAATTAGTTAAAGATCTGATCTGAAACTCAGAACACAACCTCCTCCCGACCAGGTTATGTGTTCAGCATAAGTGACCATGATAATCTAGCCAGGTTAAAGGAGAGCCACATTTGTGACACTGAAAACGTCACTCTTTGTGACTTTAGACTCAACATACCTCACTAACACATTTCAGTCAGACAACTCACATTTAGAATATTTATTCAGCAGCAGAACATGATTTGAGTTTGGCCTCTAGGCACCGACTTCATCACTATCCGCAGCTTAAGTTACAATAGAGATAAGGGGAGTGATGAGCAAATTCTTGAACCCCCCAAAACAGCATGACTTGGAGCCTGACGCTGTGCTTTGTGAAACTGCTGTGTGGGCCCGGGGACCAGCCACCTAGAGGCGATTCCCAACGATCAGCCCTGACCGGAGGGAATATACTACCTAGTGAGACTGCTATGTTTTGCTATTCCCCTCAGCTAGCAACCATGAGGGGAATGTTCTGCTTAGTGAAAACAGCCCTGTCAACGTAGAACAGAACGCAAAGATGAATGAATACACTATACCCAGCAACCACCTGATATGTAACAATAGAATTAGGTATTGAGCAAATGCAATTGTTTGACTGCATCAGCTCATGAGTTCCTGCACCCCCCAACATCAAAGTCATTTTGGAGTCTGCGGTAGCAGGTGAGCAGAGGATGACCAGTGGTCCAGGGACTTCAGGGTTGATGAAGGCAGGTGGAGCGCAGAGTTGTAGCCGTGCCAATTCTGAGGGAGTGAAGGTAGCACTCAGGGTATGCCGCAGCTCAGGTGGGATCACACACTTGATGAGACTCATCATTTCGTCATGGATTGCCACCATCAGCGATAAAGCGGGATGGCGACGGATGCGTCAGGGATTGATGATGGAGGAATTTCATCATGGAAGAGAAGGGACAGAAAGTGGTGTTAGTCTTCCAAAGATAATAGTGCCTTGGCAAAATCTATCATGCCTTAAGTGATTTTATTTAGAAGAGCTGTACTGTTCTCTTTATGTGTTTTACTTCCAAAGTGTTAACATAAATAAACAGCCAGCCAAACTCCTTTTCAAAAGCCAGGAAGCGAGCATGCTTGCTCTTTTAATGACTTCTCTCACAGCAGGTTAAGTCAGGATGACACATTGAATGGGAGTGAAAAGCCACTGCTTTCTGTAGGATTCATACAAAGGATTACGCTGGATTCAACATGGGAAATGTATAGCTGCTGACATGCTCTTCTCTGTTTACAGGTCCTCCCAACACTTCCTACTTCCTGTTACCTGTTTCCTCTATTTTACAGCCTTCAAAATAAAAGCTCCACAATCTTGTCTTAAAAATAATGATACAAACACATTTTTAACAGTAAACTTGGTCTTTTAAACATATTAAACACTCAGGGCAGAACAAGAGCACTTGTACTCACTTTCCTCAACAGAGTAGGTGAGATCATGGTCAGGGTTGAAGGAAAGAGACCGCAAGTCACCAAACCTGGGAAAGCCTTAGAAAGCCACCAACAGTACTGCTTCCAGCATGGTAGCAGTAAGTGAGAAACAACCTTAACTTGAGCTGGAGACCAACTTATGCACCGGTGGAATAGTGAGAAACAGTCATATCGCTGCCTGAATAGAGCACCTTAAGGATGTTGAGGAGCAGTTGAAAGAAGGGGTCGGCATTGAATATGAAGCTTAATTCCTGCTAGCTTGGCTTGGTACTGCAATTAAAGTCAAATCAAATCAAATCAAATCAAATTTTATTTATATAGCGCCAATTCACAACAAAGTTGTCTCAAGACACTTTACATATAGAGTAGGTCTAGACCACACTCTATGATCATATTTACATCCGACAATTGAAACAATTCCCACACAGGCAAGCACTTTGGCGACAGTGGCGAGGAAAAACTTCCTTTTAACAGGCAGAAACCTCGGACAGATCATGGCACATGGTGGGCGGTGATCTGACGGTACCGGGTTGAGAGGGAAAGAGGAGAAGGGGAAGAAAGAGAGGAGGTGGGAGGGGTGGAAGAGAGAGAGAACAGAACAGAGGCAGAGAGAACAGTAGCAGCAAAACATCAACAGTAAAACTATGTGTAGGGAATGGTAATACATATAAATATGTAAGCTGTATGCAAATAATAATACTTGTACTAGATGTTACAGTAATGATAGCAGATTTAATAAGAGTAGTGAGTTATATTAATCCACAGTAGAAGGTGCAGCAGTGATCAGCGATCCATGCGCGGCCACAGTCCATGGGAAATCTGCAGGATGACAAAGCAGAAAGACTCCGGGGAAGGAATCAAGTCAGTAACAGGCATTAATGGAACATAAAGATCTGAGGAGAGAGATGAAGAAAGAGAGGAGCTCAGTGTGTCTTGGAGTCCCCCAGCAGCCTAAACCTATAGCAGCATAACTAGGGGCTGGTCAGGGCAAACCTGAGCCAGCCCTAACTATAAGCTTTATCAAAAAGGAAGGTTTTAAGTCTACTCTTAAATGTTGAGATGGTGCCTGCCTCCCGAACAGAAACTGGAAGATGGTTCCACAGGAGAGGAGCTTGATAACTGAAAGCTCTGGCTCCCAATCTACTTTTTGAGATCTTTGGGACCACCAGTAAGTCTGCAAATTGAGATCTAAGTGCTCTAGTGGGATGGTAGGGTACTATCAGCTCTTTAAGATATGATGGTGCCTGATCATTAAGCACTTTGTATGTAAGGAGAAGGATTTTGAATTCTATCCTAGATTTTACAGGCAGCCAGTGCAGTGAAGCTAGTACAGGAGTAATATGCTCTCTTATCCTAGTTCCTGTTAGTATACGAGCCGCAGCATTTTGAATCAGCTGCAGACTCTTTAAAGACTTATTGCTGCAGCCTGATAATAACGCGTTGCAGTAATCTAGCCTAGAAGTAACAAATGCATGGATTAGCTTTTCTGCATCTGCTTGAGGCAGGACGTGCCTGATTTTCTTGATATTACGGAGGTGAAAAAAGGCAGTCTTTGAGATTTGTTTTATATGGGAGTTAAAGGATAAATCCTGGTCAAAAATAACCCCCAGATTCCTTACTGTGGTGCTGGAGGCAAAAGTGGAGCCATCTAGTGTAACTATATCACTGATTAGTTTGTTTCGATGTTGTTTAGGGCCGAGTACGATAACTTCGGTCTTATCTGAGTTTAGGAGCAGAAAATTGTGGGTCATCCAAGTCTTAACTCAACTCAACTCAACTTTATTTATATAGCACATTTCATATGTTGGGCCTCGAGGCCTACCTAAATTCAAACAGCCTGACTCCCAGAGACCCCAGACAAAGGGAGTCCTAAACAAACCACATTTCCCAGGATTCATTGCATTCACACTTAGGTGCGATATCCGGGTCAGCCTGCACTCTCATTGGATGAGAGTTTCCCGGTGCCCACGTGACGCCCGCCTTCCGGCCGTGACGTCACCATCATTATATCAACCTGAGACTTCCCTGAACTCTTTCTCTTCCGTACGCCGCAGTGCTGTTGTTAGGAATGAGACCCCTTTAACTCTTTTGCCGCCAAGGCCACGTTCTCTACTCGCTGGACGAGCTCAGGG
>JAJHUR010121863.1:0-13050 GCA_027495735.1 Lutjanus campechanus | reverse complement strand
GTTTAAGTTTGCTTGTTTAATTTAAGATTTGGATGTAAATGGTTGTAAACCTGGAAGCAGCAAAACGGCATGTTTGAAAATAGTTTTAAAAAAACTGAAAAACTGAAATTAGGAATGTTTATTGCTATCTGATAACACCCTGACAGTTTTGAGAAATACTACGTACTGTTACCTTCACACGAATCTTGTTTATTTTTGGTGGCATTTGAAGATAGAATTTCTCAGAGCATCTTTATGTAGTGAGAATAGTTGCAGCATAGTGCACATTTGTAGTGTGCGTTGCACAAAGTCAATAAGCAATTTAAACAGAACTGCCACTCACATGGAAATATACATGAGTCAACCTATTGGGAAACTGAGCCACCTGTGCCGTCTGTGAGCTTTGGCATGTTTGCTTTTGTGTCCTTTCCTGCCATGTTTCCCTCACTTGTCAGTATGTGCACAAATACACAGAAGGTAATAAACTTATTGCACACCAGTGGTTCCCTGTCTGACTCCTGTGATTTTTTTTCAGGATTTCCACAGTGGTTATCCAGGCCGTGTGCCACCCAACCAGTCAGAGCAAAGACTACAGCCAGCTGTGGTCACCGGCACTGAGCTCACCCCAGAGCCCCTCTACTTTGAGGTGAAAGAAGTTTTCTTTTAAAATTGATTTAAGAAATTCTCACTGCATCAGCACTGTAATCATCACACACATTATAGTTTAAAACTAGGTAGAATTTATTGGTTGTGCTGAAATGTTTTTTTTTTTATGTTTGTCAGGATGAGGATGAGTTCCCAGATCTTGCCTCTGGAGGGGCTGGCCAACGCAACACCAAACAAGAATCTACTCCAGCCCAGACACACACGCAACCTAAACTGCCCAAAGGCCTGGTAAGGGAAGACTCTTTCTGAAGATGTCTTTGAGGGCTGTCTGTGTCATGTGCTGACTGCTTGCAGGGCTCTGTCTTAGACAATTTGATACATATCTAGATAGACAGTTCACCATCTTGTACAAAAACAATGCATACAACTTTGTACTTTGTGTGGTGCACATTTTGAAGACTGTAAACACAATGGAAATGTCAGGCAGCGTTGCACACTTTGGAGCTGACATTTCTTTAAGTGTGTGAATGTTGTGAGGCAGAGGCAAAGAAGTGCAGAGAGACAGAGAGAGCATTTCAGAAAGATTGTTCTCTTGTAAGGATTTTTTTTTTTGCAGAATTTGGGTCTCATTTGTGGTTGAGACCTCTGAAATCTCTGACTCTTGTATTGGTTGATATTTACACCCTCACTAAACGCTTATTTCTGTCTCTACATGTATCACAGCTGGATAACCTACCAGAAAACTCTCCTATCAACATAGTGCAGACACCCATCCCCATCACCACCTCTGTTCCTAAGAGGGCCAAGAGCCAGAGGAAGAAGGCTCTGGCTGCTGCGTTGGCCACTGCACAGGAGTATTCTGAAATCAGCATGGAGCAGAAGAAACTACAGGTAGAAAACTGCTCTATGTCCTCTGAACAGTTTGAATGTTAAGGCTTGTAGATGTGCTTCTCTGCTTCACTACTTCCTCACCACTGTGTGGTCTATTATCACCACTCTGATCTCTTTAGCTGTATTTGACTTGTTCATTGATGTGACCTTGTTCTGCCTTTTCTTTCCTCGCCCTGCAGGAGGCGTTCACCAAAGCAGCGGGGAAGAAGAGTAAAACCTCTGTGGAGCTGGACCTGGGAGACATGCTGGCAGCTCTGGAGAAACATCAGCAGGCTATGAAGGCCAGACAGCTGACCAATACCAAGCCACTGTCGTTTACAGGTATTCATTAACTCTGTCAGACCTTAACAAGCTGATGGTCTACTTATAGCTAATGTTCTTTTTTGCAAATTTAATTTTCTTGTTCAAAATTAAAAACTTTCCCCACACTCCACTGTGTAGTTTTGCTGCGATTTTGTGTGAACCTGCTGCACACATAAAACTGAACTCTCATTCTGCCTGTATTACTACTTTGTTGTTTTTCTCTCCAGTTGGAACGACGACTCCGTTCCACGGTTCAGGCTCGACTAGCGTGCCGTCCATGTTGAAGGGTCATCAGCAGCCGTACTCGGCCCCACACAACTCCCTGGACTCCACTGCACCGCGGATCAAGAGAGGGAAGGAGAGGGAGATCCCCAAAGTGAAACGGCCAACAGCCCTTAAGAAGGTTAATCAATTAATTTTAATTTAGTCATTTTCGAGGAACATGTTATTTGGCCTCCATAAAAAATGGTGATTTGTAGAAGGATTTTTTTAGTCTTGTTTTTGACATTCTGTATTTTTGTGTTTTGATAGATTATCTTGAAGGAACGTGAAGGGAAGAAAGGGAAGGCGAGCGTAGAACAAGAGTCTTCAGGCCAGGAGGAACACGGGGAGGAGTCTCTAAATTTTACTGATGACCTTTCACGAGAGCCTGCGTCCCAAGAAGGTAATTATACAATTAAACAAGTGAAAACAATTCAGTTGTACCTTTAATTTTTGTTTTATCCATGATGCATTTTGTAATTGTTATTTCTGGTCTGCTTTTTGTACCACAGAAAATGGCCTGAGCATGCCCAGTGATGCCTCCCTGTCCCCGGCCAGTCAGAACTCCCCTTACAGCATCACCCCGGTATCTCAGGGTTCACCTGCCAGCTCTGGCATCGGGAGTCCCATGGCTTCAAACGCCATCACCAAGATCCACAGCAGACGTTTCAGAGAGTAAGTACGCACTCTTACCCCACATTCAAGGCTCAAGTGTATTTTCATATACACTTAAAAGTACCATGCACATTCAAATCCAGTGGAATGCAAGTACAGTGGCTCTCTCAGCTGTTAAAACTGTGTATAAATAAAGATTTAAATGTTTTAACAATAAATACCAAAAGAACAAAAAGATCAAATAAATAATAAATTTCACATCGTAATAAAGTCATGTAAAGTGCCTACATTCAGTATTTTGACCACCTGAGGGTAAAAATTGCCTTTTAGGTGGCTGGTCAGAGCTCCGATGCCCCGTAAGCGTTTTTGCTAGGGAAGGAGTGAGAACAGACCATGTTCTGGGTGGTTCATGTCCTCCATGATGGTTAAGGTCTTCCCTCTGCAGGGGATGGTGTACAGGGTTCTTACGGGTGCTGGAAATCCTTGAAAATGCTTGAATTATAACGTAATGTTTTCAAGGTTAAAAAAAAGTGCTTGAAACTGCTTGAAATTATAATTGCATTACTTTCATAATAAATTGCTCTCTGACTGACCAGTTTGGTTTTTAGATAAAGAAATGAAATGAGTCAGAGAGCCTGATTGCTTTTGCCTTTTGCACAAAGTGAAAATGAATCTGCTTGAGCCTCGCTTACCACCGCGTGTGGCCACATTTAGTGTGATCTGCCTTTGTTGATGTGAGCCCTCTGATGGGAGGCTAACAGATGACCACATGGCGGGAGGTTACTGATTCAGCAAGCGTTGGTGTGAAAATGAAAATGAAAAAAATTGGAGAGGATTTTTATTGAAACTGAAATTATTTGTCTTGGCTCAGCCAGGTTATATACACATTTAGAAACCTGAAACTTTGTCACCTGTTCTGTAGAGGTCTTCTCATGAAACATAATTTTGGTTGTTTATACCACAATAACATCTGATTTAATGCAAAGAAGAAATGAGATATGGCTTAATAATTCTGAGCATGTATATATAAAGTGTGTAAGTTATTTACCACACCCGTAAGGTGCTGGAGAAGCTCGAAAAGGCCTGAAAAGTGTTTGAATTTGACTTTAGAGACTGTGCAGGAATGCTGGACTTGACTGTCCTGAAGCTGTGGTGGTGGTGTTCCTCTGATTTTTTTTTAATATACATTATAACCCTCCTTCCTAGATGCTTGTGGTTGTGTTCAGTCAGGTTCAGGTTCCTCCTGTAACGATGCTCTCTTTGACAGCCTGGTAGAAGCTGATCAGGATTTTTGTGGACATTGAAGGAGGGAGAAGCAGAATGTTGAATGGGGACCTTTTGTAGGATTCCCCAGCAACTGGAATGTTTCAAAAATGCAAAACGTGGTAACAAAAAGCAAAAAAAAAAAAATTGATTCGCAAAGCAAATACTTGTCCCACTCAAACATCACAGAGCCTTGGCTGTGAGGAGCGTACTCTGAAAATAAACGGGTGTTTTTTAGGACGGGATTGTACAATAAAGAATTGTAGAGTATGGCACAGATGCCTAGCACATTGTCCCTCCTCAGAAAAAAATGTATGCCAGTGGTCACAGACACAGCTTTGTCCCTCTGCGTCCTCTGCTGTAGGCCTATTGTCCCATCCCGCCCTTCGCTAACAGATTTTGCATTTAAAGCATCCAATAGGCCTCTGTAGCCAAGCTCCTCCCCTCAGCTCTGACCTCCAGGACACTTGCCCCTCAGGCCACACTACGTCGACCTTCCGATAGATCTCACATCAAACCACAGAGCTGCTGCCAGTGTGCATGAGACGCTGTGAGGCCGATCCTGGCGGCAGAAACACACTGAAGCGCCACAAAGAGCTGCGGCATGTCATTAATGAAGCAAGCAGCCTCCTGGCTGAACACACCAAAAGCACATTTCACAGCACGTGATTCTGATCTTCTGCTGTTCTCTAATCACACACAGAGCTGATCTTTTAAATAACATCATCAGTTTAAAGCTTTTCATGTGTTCATGGATGAAATGCGTGCCCTCCTTCCCTGCCTGTTTGCTCTGCTCGTCTCTCTCCTTTCTTGCAGATACAACTGACAGATATCTGGAATAAGTACAGAATTTAAATAAAAATACAACTACAAACACCACTGATACTGTTTCTATAAAATACAGTGGATTGGCAGATCGTCATATTTCATCATGTGGAAGACAAAAATCAGGGAAACTGAAACTCCGGTTGAACAGCAGGGAGAGATGGAGAGAAATTAAAAGAGTTGTAAATCAAGAGATGCTTATGCATATACATAATTTATAAATTATCAGGGTGTTTTCGTGTCAGATTCACTTGCGGAACACGGAAAAAATAAAACAGATGCCAAAACTATCGCTGCACATTGCGAACTGGTTTTGGAGCTCGGCGCCAGGGCACGCTCTGTGTGTTCAGACCAATTGATGAGCACCGAAAGGAAGCGGGCAGGGTATCAGGGCTTCAGAGTGCAGCGTGTTTCTACTGTGATTCAGAAAAGGGGTCAGGTGGCAACAAAGTGCAATAGCATAACCAACAAGCAGCTTAAATAAGTTGTCATGAACAGCTGTATAAACCTTGAGTCATTTTAAGGAGAACAACAGAGACTAAAGCCTTTTTAGGGTTTCAATTGATTATTTTTTCATAGATTGTTCTGATGGTTTGTTATATGAAATGTCAGAAAATTATAAAAATGAAAATGCCAATCACGCTTTTCAAAAGTCCCACGTTCACATCCTCAAATTGTTTGTTTTGTTGGGCCAACACTCAACAAAAGAACGTTGAGCTCTGAGCTTGAACGATAAATTTCACATTTAATTGAGTATTAAAATTGTGCAGATTCTAATTTCATCAATGGAATAATCAATTAATAAATTAAATGTGGAAGTTCTAAGCTTTTAAGTAGCCTTTCGCTGTATTATTTGTGCTAGTTAAAATTAATGCCTATCGTCGTCGTTGGTTTGGTAGCCAACCAAAATGTGAAAACACTAGCTGTGTTGCAAATTGCATACTTAGTGCAGTTGCATGCAGTATGCATACAATTGGAACTTTCTACTTTTTCATAACATTGTGCTTTGAACTTTGACCTCTTGCTCATACATCTGTTGCAGTCTGTGAAATCTGAAGTAAAAAGAAGAAGTATGCAGTTTGGCAACACAGCTTTTAGACTTGAATGCGCTGTCATCTGTCATCGTGGGTTCTGTCATCTGTCAATGAGCTGTCATCTGTCTGTGCCGTCTCCGGCTTAGTCAACATGAGGTATCTTTTGCTGCGCAGAGGATTGTGGGTCAGAATAGCCAGAAAAACATGCTGGCTTGCTCACTGCAAAATGTGACCGGATGCTCTAAGACATCCTGATATTTTTGGCATACTGCATTTGACATACTAGGTTCTGGGACAGGCTGAATCTTTTTCTGGCACGCTGAATTAGAGCTGCCACAAGCTTAGCCTTTACTAAGTGATATGGTGGTATGGGTATTAGAATGCACACACTGTTTTGAACATCTATAACCTCTTTCCTCTTTGCCCTCTCGTGTTTTTCTTCCTCCTGAAGGTACTGTAACCAGGTGCTGAGTAAGGAGATCGATGAGAGCGTGACTCTGCTGCTCCAGGAACTGGTTCGCTTCCAGGAGCGGGTTTACCAGAAGGATCCTACCAAGGCCAAATCCAAACGCCGCCTGGTCATGGGTCTCAGAGAAGTCACCAAGCACATGAAGTTGCACAAGATTAAATGTGTCATCATCTCTCCCAACTGTGAGAAGATCCAGGCCAAAGGTGAAGAATGTCGCAGCGAACATCAATTTTTGATTGTTATTATTATCTTAGATCTGACTGTCTGAGCTGTAAACATTTTTAAAGCAGCTCTAATAGATCATTTTATAATAACAACATATCCATGGAATATTGGACTAATGTTGACTAGGCTGCCACAAAAACAACAATGATTATCCTCCTCTGTAACTGCTGGATGTGTAAATAAGTAACTTCATACAAGTTTGCCATATAAACTTGACAGTGATCAAAGGTGATGATCATTTAGTCAGTGTCGTGTTCACAGTTTGTTTCCGCTGCCCTCAAGTGGCTCAGCGAGGTGTGTTGAGCCTAAAGTCAGAGTTTTCAGTGTCACGAGGTGGCTCTCCTTCAACCTGGCTGCGATGGTAACTTATGTTGAACTCATAACCTGGTCCAGAGCAGGTTATGTTCAGAGTTTCAGATTAAATAGGCTGTAAAAAGCACCATTCTTTAACTAACTCTGTTCCTGATTACGTTCTTTATGAGCGATATAAATTCTCAGCTGAGGGGAGATGTTTTATATATGCAAACCTCTTGGGTCGTACATTTGTGTTGTCACTGAACAAAGCTGTATAATGTAATTACAGCAGCTCTGTATGCATCACGCTACCAGGTGAACCTCAGGTGGTGATGCAGAAAACATTTTTTTTATCATCCACACACTGAAACAATGATGAAGCAGCTTCAGACACTTTGAATAATGTCTTTAAGATGGATCCTGATTTTCTGCCAAGTCTGTTTTACACTGCTGATATTGCAGAACTGATCAGAAAATTGATTAGTCTATTTAGTCCTATTCATCACAGATAGTATTCACTCAGTCTGGCCAAAAACAAAGTGATTTCCTTGTATCCTTTGTTATGGGACAGAGTCAGACCAACATTATCAAGTTTAATTGTTTAATGTCCACTTGTCACATTAGAATTAAACAGCAGGCATTAAGAGCACATTAAGTAAATTAGTAATTTTCTGGCAACATTCCTCTCTTGACTTATTTGCAGCAACGGTGTTGATTTTTTCCCCTAATATACTTTTTATAACTCTCCATTATAACGACTTTTTCCCCTTGACTGAAGTAGGCGGCTCTCCTCATTTTGAGGAGCCTTGGTTAACAAAAGAAGCTGAACTCCACCACCGTGATACCTGTTATCTCCGACTGGGGTTTGAGGTTTCATTGAGCCAGCTTATGCAAAGAAAGCCTGGCTGTGTTGAGCTTCCCTCGTAAAGCAGCTCTTAGATATTTGAAGGCTTAAGTTTCTGAAAAAGAAAAGCTCATGATGAATACGCAGAAGGCTTTCACTGCACACAAACCCAGCAGTCGCAGACAAACAAATTCACCAAAACAGCAGGTTTTTGCACTCTTGTGTTCAAGTTATCAGCTGATATTTTCTGTTGTTTCCTCACTTAGATTTTTGCGATATTGAGTCACTATGTTTTTTTCTGTGTTGCAGGTGGTTTGGATGAAGCTTTGTACAATGTAATTGCCATGGCTCGGGAGCAGGAGATCCCGTTTGTGTTTGCCTTGGGCAGAAAGGCTCTCGGACGCTGCGTCAACAAACTAGTGCCTGTTAGTGTGGTTGGCATTTTTAACTATTCTGGAGCTGAGGTAAGGCACTCCCATCTACTAAAACCTTCATCTGTCTATCTTAATGTCAGGTGAATGATTGAACAAATAAAATATACTGTAGACCAGGTCAGGGTCATCTCTAGGAAACTTTTTTTTTTGTATGTTTGTTTTGTTTTTTCCTCTCACTGACTTGGGTAAATCCCTCTCCCTCCCTCAGGGTCTCTTCAACAGATTGGTGTCTTTGACAGAAGAGGCCAGGAAGGCCTACAAAGACATGGTGTCCGCTCTGGAGCAGGAGCAGGCCGAGGAGGCTCTGAAAAACGACAAGAAAGTCCCGCACCACATGGGGCATTCCCGCAACCACTCTGCTGCTTCTGCTATCTCCTTCTGCTCCATCTTCTCTGAGCCGATCTCAGAGGTCAATGAAAAGGAGTACGGTAAGAACTTTCATTTCTGGCTCTCTGCTGTTCATCTTTGTCATATTTAAGTTACTTGTATCAGTGGTGGAATGTTAATATTATGTGTAATACTCAGATCTTTTTACTCAAGTCAAAGTGCCAGTAATTGTTAATACTGGAACAGTGATTTAAATGAAACCATGTGATGAGGAATCTTTCTGTGACAACTACACACTTTGTAAGAAGTCACAAGGACCAGGGATTTGATATAAAGATGCACTGATCGACCAGCCAGTGACTGGAATCGGTTTTCAGCTTGAGCAGCCACGACAGGTCTCACCATCAGACATCCGATTCTGAACCAGTCAAACTTACATGCATGCATCAGATGACAGCGTGTCGTCGTTGTTGGAGATGGAGCAGCTGAGATGGTGTTGACAAACAACACTAAACTTTCTAAGTACTGCTACTGTTAACGGATATTAAAACTGACATTTACAGATTTCACCTCCAGTTCTCGCTGAAGGAAAGACAACCCGTGCTGACCACCTCTCCACAAACATTTTCTCATCCAGACCCTTTACTCAATCTGCTTTTGTTTTTTCTTACTGCAAAGCATGACTATAGCAAGTAGTAGCCTCCCGATGAGATCATGAGCGATTGATCTCCCTCCAGCACAATAATCTTAATGATATCCTGTAGTGTATGATGTGCCATACACCAAATCTAGTCACTGTTTCACTATGAACATATAATTTAATTTTCCATCAAAGAAAAGTTGCAAGAATGTTTCTGTCAGTTCCAGTTTAATCTCAATCATTTATGAGATTACCTTTTTTAATATATATAAAATACTGGCGGCAGCAGGTGGCCACCCACCCTAAAGCCTGTTTTTTCTCTGGGTTTCTGCCTCTTGAAAGGACGTTTTTCCACACCACTGTCGCCTTAGTGCTTTTTCTTGGTGGGAACTGTTTGGTCTCTGTTAATATTATTTTAAAGATTACGGTCTTGAACTCCTCTATATGAAAAGTGCCCTGCAACGACTTCTGTTATGATTTGGTGTGATATAAATAAAACTGGCTTAACTTGACTTAATCTAAAAGGTAATTATGTATAGCTGTGAAGTGTAGCACGGTAAAAAGTATTTCCCTCTGAAATGTAGTGGAGGAGAAGTATAAGGTAGCATAAAATAGAAACAAAGTTGTACTTAAGTAGAGTATTTGAGTGAATGTACTTAGTTACTTTTCACCACTGTCTTTAATGTTGCTGAGATAAGAAAATGGAGCATAACAAATCTATTAATTCCTTCAGAGACCAACTGGAGGAGTATGGTGGAGACTTCAGATGCCCTGGAGCCTGTGGAGGCTGAGCCGAGTCGCCCTGCACCTTCCACAGCCGCCCCGAGAGACGGCGAGGCTCCGACAGCCGCCCCCAGCGCCGCCCCTCCTGGCTCCGCTGCTCCTCAGCCCAGAGCAGCTCCTCTGACACAGGGGACCGGTGAGAGAGACGAAGTCCGGGCGGACGACCGGCTGGAGCTGGCCTCTCAGCAGAGCACAGAGACGGGCTCGTTGGACGGGAGCTGCAGGGGGCCCCTGAACTCCTCCATCACCTCCACCACCTCCACCCTGGTCCCCGGGATGTTGGAAGAGGCGGAGGAGGAGGACGAGGAGGAGGAGGACTACACTCCTGAACCCATCTCTGTGGAGGTGCCCACCCTCAGCAGCCGCATCGAATCCTGGGTGTCGAAGACCCTGGAGAACCTGCAGCTGGGAAAGAGCCAGGAGAGCACAGAGGAGGAGGAGGAAGAGGAGGAAGACGACGAAGAGGAGAGAGGACAGAGCGAGGACGAGGAGGACCTGGATTCAGCGGACATCACGGAGACGGGGATCGAGGGCAAAGAGCAAGTGGAGCCTAAGAAGGTCGCCGGTTGATGACACCTCTCTTCCTTTGTTCTTACGTCCACTCATTCCCTCTGTTCTCTGTCGCACTCACACGCGTCCCTCCTCACTGCAGCCAGCAGCTCCTCCTCCTCCTCCGCAGGGCTGGGTACCAAACTTCAATACCTTTATGGCACCAAATCGCTTTGATCCTATCAAGTATTGCTTAATAACACCTTGTCATTCCGTTCCAAATTTCGATACCTGGAGTAAATCCCATCAGTGAGCCTTTATGCATTAATAATTAATAAGTGATTTGCTGTCTAACATGACACGTCAGAGAGACATGCAGGAAAAACACTATGTTAAAGGGACCTGTGTTACCTGTACTGCTGTTTATCCATCTAGACTGTTTAGTGTGAGTTGCAGAGTTTTCTAGATATCGACTGTAGAGATGTCTGCTTCCTCTCCAGTACAATGGATCTAGATTTGTGGTGCTCAAAGCACCAAAAAAAATACATTTGAAAAATTGGACACCAGTGTCTCTTTCCAGAAATCACGAACCTCATACTCAAGATAATCCAATTTCTTGTAGGAACAACTTAATTTCTTGTAGAAAATAAAGTCATTCCTGACAATAAATGAGCTAAAATTGCGTTGTATTGTATTGTTTCACATAGCTGTCATAGATTTTACCCCAGAAAGAAAGTTTCTCCCACATGAAACTGCTCACAACAAAGAATGTGGATTATCTTGAGTCATGATTTCTGCAAAGAGACACTGGTGTTGAATTGTATAAAATGTTTTTTGTTATAATTTCAGTGCTTTGAGCACCACAAGCCAAGTAGAAAGCAGACATCTCTACGGCTGATATAATAAAAACTCTGCAACTCACAACAAAAGTATCCAGATGGATGAATACCTCTGCAGGTAATGAGAAAAATATGTATTTTTGATTTTGGAGTGAACTGTCCCTTTAATGTTCCTTTTGAGTTTTTTTTAAAGTAATGTACAGATATTCCATCAGTTTTTTCATTTTAGTGCAGTTATCCAGGTTGAGTAAAGTGTTGAGAGTGAAAACAGTTTGTCCAGCTGCTCCTTTGCTGATCTGTGAACAGCCAAAACTGTCGATGAAAAGTCAAGGTATCGGTGCCGGTATCGAAAAGCCCTTTGTCTCTAACCCCTGACACCAGACATAATCTCAGGTATCCAACCAACTGACCAACACACACACACACACACACACACACACGTACCATTAATACATTACAGAGAAACTGACCAACTCACACACACACACACAGGGTCTCAGACCAAACGACAACTAACACAGTTTGAGGGACTTCTTCTCATGTTGTAATTTAAAAGGACGCCCTCACTCCTCCTCCTCCTCCTCCTCCTCCTCCTCCTCCTCCTCCTTCTTCTTCTTCTTCTTCTGCCCGTAACCTGCTACACTTGAATTCAGAGGGAAGTCTTTGATTTTCCTCCTCCGAAGCTGAACTCTTTTTAGAGTCAGGGGACGTTTCTGGGAGCAAGTGATGAGCGCTAAGAAAAAAAAAAAAACACGTTGAACTGCTGTCTGTAGCTCACAGAGAGGGGAAGGTTGGAACCTCCCATCTTACTTTACAACAGAGCTCAGAAGGTTTACAGCTCTGCAAGTATTTGTGTGCTTGTGTGTGTGTGTGTGTGTGTGCTTGTGTGTGTGTGTTTTGCAGGCACATAGTTTGCATTTATTTTGCTGTGTTTATTAGCTTTATCTTTGTAAATAATGTGTGTATGTGTGTGTTTTTTTTCCTTTGTTTTTTTTTTTTCACCTGACTGCTCCGTGAGGGAAGGAGAGACGTGGATTTCTTAATTACTGCTCGGTTGGTATTTCGCTTTCCTCGCAGGATATTTTACAGTGTCAGGGGTCGTGTTTGTCTTTCTACCAAAACCACTCCCACCCGTCGGTCTTCAGAGAGTGTTTTTTAATGTTCAAATAATAAGTGGCCCATTCTGTATTCAGATGATTCAAACGACTTAACTTCTAAGAAGCAAAACAAGCCTGTATATAACCTTGTCTATGTGGTTCTACTACAGTATATAATGGTTTGTCATATTGATCTTGCCTAGTGTGAAACTCTTTGGGGTTGTTTTCCTCTGACTGGAATCGTCTCGAGTTCCCAGATGCTGTCTGTGCTTCATAAAAAAAACAAAAATAACAAAAAAAAAAAAAAAAGCAGTGCTCCTGTTCTGTTCCCTCTGGTGGTGCGTGTTGTCTGATGGGGGTCGGCGGGGGGGCGTGCTCAAGCTGTCTCTCACTTGGTAATGACCTAACAACACCATTTTCAGAAGCCTGTTTATCGCACGAATCATGAACACTCAGATATTTTTACGTCCTTCCATCCAGATAGATTTTTTTTTGTGTTGGAAATCAGAGGTTCTGAAACTGGCGTGCGGGCCGGAATCAAATCCTTTTAATTAGTTGCTTCTCCTATCGTCGTTAAAACTACTACAGTGAGTTTTTAACTGGCTATGAAACAGTCTCAGTTTCATATTGATGCTCCTCTATGACCTACATAAGCAAACGGGTCGGGTTCTCCTTGAAATCTGATGAAACGAGCCTGTGTTTACAGTTTCCCAGGCGGAGTTACAGTGACGAGTACGCATGCCAGTAAAAAAAAAAGGAAGCAGGAGGAGATTTTTATTTATATAATTTTATTTTTGACGTTATAATTTGTGGTTATGGCGGTGGAAACACT
>JAJHUR010121857.1:8586-11603 GCA_027495735.1 Lutjanus campechanus | reverse complement strand
CCAGCAGAAGATAAAACCCACCCACCCAGATTTTATGTAATTTTTTAAAATCATATTATAGCACATACAATACAGTATGAGTACAGGAAAGTGGTGCTTTCTTTCAGCTTGGATTGTATTTCACCTGCTCTATTAAGCTAATAAAATAACATTAGCCTGAAAACAAAAGCATCAAAGCAGGTTTACCTTTGCATGAATTTTGGGATGACTAGTCTGCAAATATTGGTCCAAGTTTGTTGTGTTTTTTAGTGATGAGAGTCTTTTTTTCTTGACATCAAATGTGAAACTTATCCACGTGTGTGCCTCTCTTTCTCCCAAGCCTTGACATTTCTGTATGTTTATGAAACATGAAGCAAGTACATGCTAATTGCCGCCGCAGGTAGATCAGTACTATCCAGTTGCCAATGAAACTGTCAGTAGGTTTCGTCATAGTTTTTCATATCATACATATTTTCATATCATAATTTATTTAATTATCATCTTGTTTGTATCAATCAAATGTTGAGGAAATTTCTGACCAAAATTGGCTGCAACAAAGGTATAAGTGACAGACAGTGCTTTTAATGTTAGACTTATCATAACCAGCTGTGGGGATACAAGCTTCCCACATCAATTCAATGATTGCATGGTTATGGGTATGAGTAAAGAGGGGTTTTTGACTTCTTACAAACCCTGTTTAAAAAACTCAAATTACATTGTTATTGAGATATAAAAGTCTAATATAATTTTCTGATTCTACAGGTTTTAACTCCAAAGCAATTATGTGGGACCGTGTTGACAGTTGAGACAGCCAAGCGTGTAGAAGTGTTTTTTTTTCCATTCAAATTGAATGTTACCAAGACGAATGAATCGTTCTATATTCTTACTGTCAATATGTATTTATTAAGAATGTAATAAACAACTCATGGTGCAATAATACCATGATTAAAAAGCCAACAATCCAATATTTATAAGATAAGATAAGATAAGATAAGATAAGATAAGATAAGACTCTCTGTCTCTCTGTCTGTCTCTCTCTCTCTCTCACACACACACACACACACACAAACACACACACACCTCCCCCACTTATTTTTGTGTTTGGAGAAATCTTATGAAGTGAATAAACACTTGTGTCTCAAAGTGAGCTTTGATGGAGATATTTCAAAGTGCACAAATACCAGTTTGTGTGTGTGTGTGTGTGTGTGTCCTGTGTGAAACACAAAGTGCAAAAGGCTTCATGATCGACAGCTACACACATAATTGTGTCATTTATATGTGTGTGTGTGTCTGTGTGCAGGACATTATAGTATCTTTGCACCACAGTTGAAGTCTTCTGTTTTTGTCGGCTATCTCAGACATCTCAGCTTACACCCCATTATATATTCGCCTGGAAGGTGTGTGTGTCTGTGTGTGTGTGAGGATGTGTATGTTTGTGTGTGGGTGGGTGGTTTGCTGTAACTTGGGTTGGACCGCTGAAAGAATAGATGATATATTAGACACAAAATGACAAAATAATAGATATATAATCATAATGTGTGTGTTACTGGACTGTTTGAAGCACTAGTGTTCAGTGACTATTAGTGCAAGTGTGTGTGTGTGCGTGTGTGTTTGTGTGTGTTTTATGGCTGGAGGAGAGGAGCAGAGTGAATTGTGGGAGATGTCAGGGAACTTGGTCAGGATGGAATGTCAAGGTTACCGTGGATACCGTGGGATACTTCCTGTATCCCCCACCCCCCCTCCTCTCTTCCACTTCGCAGAGGTTCACAGCCTCTCAGTTTAACATCTGGAACTCTGCTGTCCGACCCAAACATGTGGACAGAGAGAGAGAGAAAGTCAAAATAAGAGCTATAAGTGTGTCACTGCTTGTAAACAGGCAAATATTTTTGAAGTCACATGCTGTCATCGCTTTAAACAGTCAAAAATAAAGCTGTGTTTCTGAGTTTATTGTTAATGTCCATAACAGTGTAGCAGAGACACAGTCAGGATTTTGATTAAAAGTAGTGGTGAAAAGTAAGTTCATTTCCTCAAGTACTGTACTTACAATACTACTACTAATACTAATAATTACAATTTTGACGTACTTGTACTTTACTTGTACATACTCGGTTTGTAAACTTTATAATCTGTTGTGCTGTTTTCCTTCATTGCTCATGTGTACAATGATGCAGCTTTTTAAAAAAGTCTAAAAACTCTGCACCTTCAATGATTCAAATAATGTATCTCAGTGATATTGTTTGTGCTCTTACAGTTTTTAGTTTTTATGTCAAACTGAAAGGAAAACTTTTAACTTCAGCTATTTTTCTATTTATCTGTGTAACTTCACTCACAGAAAACATATATGATTGTTAATTCATGAGCTGTGATCCAAGTCACATATTTTTTCTTACTTTTAGTATGTACTGCAGCTGCCCTTATAAAGTCGGAGTGCGTGATATGGCCATAAAATAACATCGCCGTAGTCAGGATATTCTGTGCCAACAATATTTTTGCAGATATGGGAAAATACTGAAAAATATTTTTGGTTTAGACTCACAATAGCTGTTAAGCTCTTTTGGCTCTCCATGTACTCAACCAGCTGCTTCTGCTTGAAATGGTGAAATTAGTTTGTTGTGTTGCCCACTTTTGCTGTTACAGTCTCGATGTACTTGCATTTACATATTACTGTGGTTTGTTGCACAAGTTGTACATCAGATCTGTTTTAAACAAGCCACTGAAGTTGATCCCCTCTTTGCAACTAACTTCTCCACTGTGGAGCAGGTAGCAATATTACTTTCACTTTCAGCCATGATTGTTGTGTAACGGTGTGTGTAACGGTGTGTGTAATGTAATGTGTGACATTCTGTCAACCAGTAGTAATACTGCCATGATCACCATATATTTTTTTTTATCATGAAGAAATTATTACGATGTTCTTGTAAATGATACTATATGGCATGCTGCTATTGCAAAGTATGTACTGTTGCATGCAGTATGCATACAACTGGGACATACTACTTTGTCATGACATTGCACCTTGAATCTGATCCTCTTGCTCA
>JAJHUR010121857.1:1086-3586 GCA_027495735.1 Lutjanus campechanus | reverse complement strand
ACATTTTCACTATTTTATGGCCTTTTTCTGATGTTGTATGGACCAAACAACAAATAGACAAAATAATCAGCAGATTAATCAATAATGATATCAATTGTTATTGTTACTGTTATTCAGTGATCCTTTATCTGACTGAGGTTTGTGACAGTTAGAACCTGTGGCGCCGACCATGGCTCTGAAATATGTCCAACTGTGCTGTGTGCTGATAAATCTGTGGCGCTGTCCATGGTGCTGAAATAGAAGACGCTTGTAATAGCTACTAAATCTCTGAATGTAAATGAAAATAAATGCATACATAAATGAAAACAAATATTTGTTCATTATTCAAAGGAACTGGTCTTCTCATTACTATGGTGCTCTGATTCAGTTATCCCCCTGTTAAAAATTAGCAAATTGCCCAGTGTGCATAGTATTTGACATAGTGCATATTAGGTTATAGTTTGTCTGATTCACACCTTATTATTCGGTGTGACATGTCTTCATGTTTTCTGTTGAAAGTCATCTTTTTTTCCCAAACCAAATTTGTTTGTCCCCAATCCAGCACAGACCTTAACCACGTCTTTGACACATTATAAAACATAATCAGCAGGGCCTGACCAACACTGTTTTTTTTTGGGGGGGGCAGTCCCAAATCTTAGTCCCAAAAAGAGTGTCACAAACTGAGGGTTCTCATCGAGGCACAATCCTGTCTGTTCAGTAGAGTTGTTTTGCTCCAACTAATCAGTACTGACTGATGTATTCTTCTCATCCATGTTATTTCTAGATGTAGTAAAGGTGGCGGGGAGCCGTTAACTTAATGTTTGTCATGTCAATTCAAGAGTTGCCATTTCTGGTGACTTGTAAGAACTTGTATAGCTCAGTCTCACCCACGCTTGTCACTATATTTGTTTTTTTTTATAATGATTTTTGGGTCCGGTACAAGACGCCGCCGTGCCTTTTCTTAATTCTGCCTACAAATCTCTGATTGGTTCAGTTGTTCTTTCAACCAGGGGAAACAGCAATCAATGAGCACAAAACCAGACCAATTTGAACTGCTGAAAAAATCAGATATGCGGGCAATGATTCAGAGGTCTGGAACCAGGCTATGGTACAGTCCTCCAGGGATTTATAGACCTGACACAGTGTATCGGAAATCATTTGGAGCCACAAGCAGTACAGTTTACTGGATATTGTATCATGGAGGGAAAAATCAAGCCTGACTGTCGGCAATGTTGGGACAGGCGACATGATTTTATGCTGAATCTTTATCAATCATTTCCATTCAGTCAACTGACTAATTAGCTGACTGACTAATTAACCTACTGACTGACTCATTTAATGACTTGGCTGATTGATCAACAAACTTACTGACTGATTGACTCGGTGAGTGATTATGTAACCTGTTGGACTGGATGACTTCTTCACTGGCAACCCAGCTGAGGACCGAGCCGACGTGTGTTCGTGCAGGGCTGTAGGACACCGAGGTCGTGTCCTCAGTGGTCCTTCTGGGAATCTGGGAGATTCTAACAACATAAGTTGTTTATATTGTACAATCACACACAAATTATGGTGCCTTTTTGTTTTAGACTCAGTAGACTCAATTTAATGATCTTAAACTGAAAAAATAAGAAAATTCTGTTGAGTCATTTCTGTCTATAAGTCAGAAATATGTAAAAACTGCTAGTTTAATGAGTATTGAACCCGTTCCCAATAAAGAAAGGCCTCTATTTGCTATAATTAAGTTAAATCTTTCTCTAGCGCACCAACTTCTATATCTTTCTTTAAGATACAGGCAATTATATATAATAGTACTTGATAATTGATTGATTAATTGATTAATTGATTTTTTTGCAGTGTAAACAAAAAATGAATAAAAAACAAACAAACAAGTTTTTCACCCAGACCATTTTGTACTGTATGTCCTTGTCCCAGACAAGAATTCACAACATCAAACAATTTTAAAAAAAAAATGTGTTAAAAGCCTTCATTGTGAAAAATTTTTGTCAACTTTGTCAACATTTTGTCAACAACAGTTCTCTAAGACTTGAATAAAGTGTTTGAAATTGGTACTTTTTTGTAGAATTAATATAAATAAATAAATAAATAAATAGATAAAGTAAGTAAGTCAGTGCCCCACTTGGGCCACCTCATCTCTGTCACAGAGAACTTCATATTCATTAAATATAAGTTCATTAGGATTTTTGAAATAAGTTTAAGTCAACAAAAAACATCATGGCATACCTCATTACAAAGTTTAAGAGTTTGACCTTATAAGATGTATTTTTCCAACATAATTTAACCCACCTTAAATATGTTTTTGTCCCTCTTCCCAAGAATGAGTGAAGTTTTTATTCTTTTTTGTTAAAAAAAAAACAAGGAATTTGGACTCCTGACCTCAGTATATCTAAAATCCAGGCTACAGTCTGTATATATGTGTGCGTGTGTGTGCGTGTGTGTGTGTGTGTGTGTGTGTGTGTGTGTGTGTGTGTGTGTGTGTGTGTGTGTGTGTGTGTGTGTGTGG
>JAJHUR010121856.1:856-21126 GCA_027495735.1 Lutjanus campechanus | reverse complement strand
ACAGATATTTGTAAAGATAGATGAAGACTTCTTCCATTTTAGTTGGATTAAACTGTGTGACAGAGAGAAAGAGGAATGTCTTGAGTACTTGTTTCTCGTTTTCTTGATCATGAAAAGTAGGATCTGATTAATATCTTAGAAACCATTTGTCATGAGACAAATATTACTGCATTTGCTTTGTTTTCATGGTAAATGCTGTATTTTACGTTTCAGTACAATAATTATTAGTGTGTCATGTGAGACACTGTTGTATGACGGTTAATAAAGTCAAAAACAGACATTTAAACAAGACATTTTTGCACAGTTTGATCAGTCACAATCATATCCACTCTTCTCTTCCTCTTGTTTCTGGCAGCATCTTCCTGTGTGCGTGAGTGTTGTTACTGCTCGGGGAATACCGCATGTGTGTGAATGTGCGTGGGTGACGAGTCACACTGGGCCAGGGACATGAAGTCATGAGGCAGATTATTCCACTAGGCTGTATGACAAAAAGTAAATTGTGTGTATTCTAGTGAAGCCACATTCAATCATGATGTGTTTTTTCCACTACGTGTCCCATAAAGTGCATTATTTCGATCAATATACCAATCATATCGCGTCGGTGAGTTCCCAGAAAGCTGTTAGCCATTACTATGACATTTGTCCTCTGCCCTCTGACTATAGCTGCTAGTTAAGGGGTTACTCATTAGTGCGACCTTTGAACTCATTATAAATTGTCCTTGCAGTGTTTTGACCATCCTGTTTTGGCCCCACCCCCCTGCTGTAATGACTGAATAGAGTGACACACACACACGTAGACTCTACTTTATAGAAGCTACGTAATATGCTCCAATGACCCTTTGACTCTTGGCTCTTAAAGCTCGCCTGGGAAGAGAAATAAGATGAGTAAGAAGGATTCACCACTTATGTCACATCCTGCAGAGCTTGGCACAGATAAATACTCTCATAAAATCCCCACAAATGTATTAAAAAGAGCCAAACAGTCCTCACAGATCATCACAGGTAATTGGCATGCTGTGTTCTGCAGCTGCTAGTGTCATCTACTGCATCCAGCGGTTTGTATTTCGCGGCCAGCTGTTCTGTTCTCTTTCACTCGGCACATGACCTCAGAGCCAAACCCCAGCCGGCCTGCTCCAGAGCAGTTTCTCGTCGCTCCGTATTGGTCTCCTGCGGTGAGCGTCCTAGCAGATGTTACACTGAATTACCTCCCAGCCTAGCAGGGAGGCTACGCTCTCGCTGTAATCAAGCTGTGCATGCGTGTATGTGTGTTACAACTCAGTCTGGCTCAGTGGTTGCGTTAGCTCTCCCAACAGTTGTTCTCCAGCCACCTGATCGCAGTTATAGCAGCCAGCCTTTCCTACAATGTAGCCTGTCTGCCAGAGCTCTGAGTCAGGGTTCCCTGCAGACTCCTAAAAAAGGGCCTGGAGGAGCCGATTGTTTGGGAGATACTGAATGCTTCCTCCTTACTTGTGTCTGTATGTGTCTGTTTTAGAGCCAGACGAATATATCGAACATATTGTATTGGCATATGTGCCTATATGTTCAGCATATTCTTTATACAGATAATATACAGAATATAGAATATATCCACACATAAACAGACGTTTTGCAATGATCCTTAAAAAAACACTTGTCACATTATTGTCCAAAATGATATCAGGGCACTGAAACAGTAAACTCTCTGGTATTTTTAATAATTATACTCAATTTCAATTGAATTCAGTTTTATTTGCATAGCGCCAAATGATAACAAAGTTATCTTAGGGCACTTTTCATATAGACCAGTTGTAAAATGTACTCTTTATAGACCCAGTTAAGACGTGGCACAGAAAAAACATAACAGGCTGAAACCCTGAGTGGATCCAGACTCTTTAATAATGGTGTGCAGCCATCCACTGGAACTGGAATAACTATAAATAAAGAACACAAGTAGATCAAATCTGCATTATGTTAAAAAATAATTGATACAGGTGCGTATTGATGAACATATATGCCGATACAGATATCCACTGAATAAACTGATATAGCTGTCATAGACAGTATCTGGCCAATAATTGACCTGGATGCTACAAAGATAAATTGTTTAATCAAATAAGTCTTTGGATTTTGGACTGTTTGTTGGACAAAACAAGCAATTTAAAGTCGTCACTTCCTCGTTATGGGCTCTGGAAAACTGCGACGAGCATTTTACACAAATTTATGACATTGAAACTAGTAGCTGTGAAAATAATCATCAGATTAATCAGTAATAAAAATAATTGTTAGTTGCATCCCTATATATATTGTTCTGTTTTTTTATTTATTTATAGTAATTTAGAATTATTAAAAGTTGACTGTTTGAATGCCCTGATGTCAGTTTGAACAGCAGTTTGTTAAACTGTAAAATATTCTCCCTCATATCATCAAATGAATATATCTTTGTGACAGCTGTTTGAGAATCATCATCAGAAACATTGCAAAAAAGTGCCTGTTAATTCATATGTTATATATAAAGTTGCAATGAATAATCAGTTGGTTTTCAACTATTAAACTGCCAACTGATTTGATAATTGAATGATCGTTTTGAGGAATTTTTTAAAGGAAAAAAGTCAAAATTCTTTGATACCAGCTTCTTAAAGATGAATATTTTCTGTTTTCTTCAGTCTGTTTTTTTGACAGAATTAGGTCTTTGTTGCAGCCCTAATTATATATTCTGTATTTAATATTCTCTATAAAAAATATCAGCAGATATATCTGTATCTGCATTGACCCCAAAGTCCAGTATTGGTTGGGCTCTGGTCTGTTCAGTGGGAAGGGGTGTGTGTGTGTTTGCATGTGTCTCATTCTTGCCGTTAAAAGCTTCCTTCCTCTGTGTAAATGAAAGGCCGTCTTTGTGCGGAGCCTCTTCCTTCTATACTTTAAGATAATGTGTGCTTCCATCTATAGCACTAACTGGTTTTTCTTGACAAAAGTGGTCACACCATAGCTTCAGTTTTTATTCCCTCTTGTTTGGTGCAGCGATGCTTGAGGCAGTGTCTCTCTCTTCCCTCTTCCCGGCATAATCTCTCTTTTGTCTTGTGTGCATTAGACCGCTGGCGCTGTAAAAGCCTAAAGAGCCGGCGCCGTTGACCAGCACAGGTGCTGCAAAGCACTAATGCACTGGATATGGACCAACACGAACTTCACTGTGCCCACTCATCTGTGTTTTGCATCGGTATAAATGTACATTTTCGTGTTTTCTCTTTAGTTGTCATTGTTATCGCTCTCATAGCCATCTACGCCACAGCCAATCAGGACTCAAAGAGGTCATGGATGGATGAGCAGGAGGGGTGTTTTTGATTGAGAGTGTCATTCTGAGTGTGCTGCGCGGAAATTTTCCTCTAAGGGTTATTGGCAGAGGGAATTATAGACAGGCTGTCACATTAGCTGCTGCATCTCCAGCTCACTTCGCTCACTCACAACCTCGACCCTCTGTCTCCGTCTTCGTCTCCAGAGATCAGTCTTTCTCTGCAGCGTGTCTGAGTTCGACAGCGAATGAGCTTTGCACTGCCGTTCTGTTGACTGGATTTTCCAGCTGCCCCTGATTGGTGTTTGGGCTCCAAGGCCTGTAGCCACATGTCAGCGGTTCAGCTCACACATCCACCGTTCTGCACCAGCAGCATCTGACAGGACCCCCCCTAGTCTCTTTCCCTCGCCATCTCCTCCCTACTCCTCTTTCTGTCTCTGAGCCAGACGTTTGTATTGTTGTCTATATTCTCCTGCTACCCATCACCCAACTGTTCACTCCAGTGCAGATGACAATAGACAGATGGCAGGTTGATGCACAAAAAAATACGTTTTCACAGGTTTACCCAAACAAAAAATGCCAGTGCAGGGTTCAAAGTCAGTCTGTGTTAAGGAAATTCAGAGATTTTCCTCTAAACACACTGAAAAGGCTGTAAACTACAGTATATAGTCACAATTCCTGTGTTCAGGAGTTTTGGGGCAGACTGTACTGACTGACTGACAAACAACACCACCCCTTCACACTCCACCCTCCCTAACAGTCGGTCACGAACGTCCCTTTCAGTCAAAATCACAGATCAGTCCAGTAGTTGCTGCTCACTTTAGTTCCAACAACCCAACATTGAACAAATAAAATACTGTCCTGTTGCAGACTGGACTGAGTTGGTTCTCCAATGAGTTGATAGGTCACTGTCCTCTGGCTCTGGTGGCTCAAACATGTCCGTACATGTCCAATAAAGCGTCCATATTTCAGGTTACAGTGATGTTTGAGACAACGGTGCGGACGCGCCCTCAGTATTTCAGAGCAGAGAGAACTGCTAATTTTTTCATGATTTTGAGACCCAATTTTCTGTACTTAGCATTTTCTTAATCATTCAAAATTGCCTTGTGGTTAATCACACATTTCTGTGATGTGACAAACTCAGAACACATTTATTATCGCTTTAATGTTTAACGACTTTAATGTTTCACTTGCCAGGCTGGGCAAGTGGGTCAGGAAAAACCCAAGATAGTCAGTTTAATATGATAATAAACAGAGAAAAGCAGGAAATTTTCATACTTGAGAGGCTGAAAACGTAATTTTCTACCATTTGTGCATGATAATGAATCATGTATAGTTCTTTTCTCTACTTGTCCAGTCGAGCAAGTGGGTCAGAAATCTACTTGCCCGAAGTCAACTTTCACTTGCCTCTGTACAAACTGGCTTATTCAATAGTTTTATCAAATTACAACAAAGACTATCTATGGCTACAGTGTCTATACAATGTTAGAAAATAGTTTTTAAAAAAAGATATTCAGTTTAATATGATGATAAAGAAAGAAAAGTGGGACATCTTTTGAGGCTGAAAACAGTATAAAAATCACTTTAACTATTAATTGATAATAACATTTTTGATTGTATCATTAATTTTTACCACTTGCTAAATTTACTAGCCCAACATGGAATTTTACTTGCAATCCTTATTGTTGAGCCCTGGATTGTATTGCTGAGTGATATGCAGAACAGACACATGAATCATCAAAAAACTCTTGACACCGACTGCAGCAGAAGTTGAACTTCCTTTCTGAGCTCTCTGAGTGCTTCATTATTATCGCCAAGCACTGGGAAAGACAAACCACATCTGCTCGGATCAAATGAGCGATCAGGCCCGTGACAGAGTACTCCTGCAATGTGACAGACACATAATTGTTTCATCACGGCCTGTGGTCCTTTCCACTGAGTCAGCGCCAGAGCAGTGGGAATAATGGACACTTTATTGTGCGAGGCTTGATGCAGGAATAATGGCTTATTTGTCCGGTCGCCTGTCTCTGCAGTGCATGTGTTTCATAATGAAGCTTGGACAATTACTGAGCGATTGTGCGCGCACAGTACGCGTTTCGCTGTTAACTCTGATGTTTTTCCGCTTTGATGTTTGAGTTGGGGCCCAGGTGTTTGCAGAGTGGTTGGTGTTGCTGGCTGGCTACAGCTTTTTTTGTTTTGTTTTTGAGTCCCATCTACAAGCTGAGCCAGCTGTGAGGGGCACCGCCTCAGCAGGGATGTAGATATGATGAAAACTCTGTGTTGTAACCTCACCTGAAGCAGACTATTACAAACCACTTGTCTAACCACTGAGCTACACTTCTTACCAAATCATCTCATCTGGTTTCACAACTGCATGCTGACAAGCTTCATGCCCAACATGCAGCACTTCTGCTTTGTCACCTCTGCTGTCAAGCTGTATTCATGGTTGTACATGAGCTTTCATTGTAAACAACACGTTAAAATGCTGTAATAGAGAGATGAGTGACAAATTAGAGGAAAAACAAACAAAGTCTCTTAGTGAGGTGTTGGCTCGCAACAGAGATAAGCAAATTAATATCAAAATGCCCACAAGGTCTTTATTAATGCTTTCCACCATACTGAAGGAATTTCCAGAATTTGTAATCATCTGGATGAAAACGTATTCTGTCTGCTGCACGATGAAAGATTTTTAGAGCTTCAACGATTAGTTGATTAAATGATCTGCCTAGTCGATCGAAAGAAAATGACTTACTATTTTGATAATCAATTAATCGTTTCAGTAATTTTTCAATCAACAATGCTGGTTCCAACTTCTTAAACATGAGGCTTTGTTTCTTTTCTTTGTCATATATTGACAGTAAATGAAGTAAATGAGTCTTTGGGTTTTGGACTGTTGGTTGGACAAAATAAGTAATTTGAAGGCACCACTTTTTATAGGTTAAATGCTCAATCGATAAATAGTGAAAATAATCTGCACATTAATCAATAATGAAAATAAGCGTTACAGCCCTAATTCTGAGTCTTTTTTTTTCTCAGCTTCTCAAATGTGAATGTCTTCTGGTTTCTTTATTCCTCTATGTCAATAAGCTCAATATTTTTGGGTTGTAGACAAAACAAGACATTTGAGGACCTCACTTTGGCTTTGGCAAACAGTGATCAACATTTTTCACCATTTTCTGACATTTCATGGACCAAACAACCAATCGACCAATAGAGAAAATAATTGCCAGATCAATCAATTGTATTTTACATTACATAATATTTATTCAGTTGACCCTTTATAATAACCATCATTAAATAAATGCTTTAACGATAGTTAATCGAACTTGGTTATTTTACTGTTAAACAAAAATATAAGAATAAATTGTTATACTTTATTTTGTCATTAGTTTGTGTTATAAAAAAATCTTTGTAAAATTTGTGTCATAGTTGTTAAGAGAAGATAACAATTCCATTTTTAAATGTAACTAGTCAATTATAATCAACTATACTAAAGTTCACTTAGCTATCAATTTACTTTTTTATTAGTGTTGGATATTATGAAGTGTTACTTCCACAGGAACGAGAGCTAAATTTCATCATAAATTGAGAAATCAATAATTTCTCACCCTTCATGTCTCTGGCTGGCTCTACTTGTTGATATGCATGCCCACGCGTGTGTTTGTTTGCTACAGAGCACACGGGTCGCGTGTGTTTGTTTGCTACAGAGCATTATTAACAAGTAATTGCTGTGCCAGTCTGCAAGTGGAGAGCATATTGATTGTTTTAAATGCTGGTCTAACAGCAAAGCAGAATGCTGTGTAAACACCGCACTGGGCGGTAACCACAGTAAACACTGTTCGCAAGAAGACTTAACATCAGGCGGCTTAACACTAGCAATAACTGGAGGCCTCTCTTGAGAAATGTATTTGTTGTTTTAGTTATGTCAGAAGCTTTAGCTTTGGTCATTAGGGTCATTTTGCATGTTAGTTTTTGCAGTAACGTGAGTGGAAGCACAAGGAGGGTCTTATTTTTTTCCCACGTGAGGATTAACACCACTTCACATGTGCTATAACGTGCTTTCGTTGTAGAACATGTGATCAATGCATAATCTTGTATCAACCCAACAGGATGTGGACTTTTTAAAGGGCTGTTATTTGGAGTTGCAGTACGTTAATTCAGCCTATCTTGAGCTATCAGTTCAAACATCGTCCCTTGAGGTGCAGCCAGCAAGTCAGTGTGTTAGAAGTCTAAGTGCCCTGACGCCTATATGAGTCCGAGGTTTCAGACTATATCAGATCCCAGACAGGGTATCAGATGAACTCTTTTTACAGGATGCAGAGACAAAGCGAACTGGGTGCAGCCCAGACACACTCAGAATCCATTACTCTACGCCACTCTCCCCAGCACTTACTCCTAACTGAGTTTCTATTGAACTCAGCCGACCAGCGTGTCTAGATCTCAGACTGTGCTGATAGGATGTTGGCCTGATGCAGTGGCATAAATTCCTGAATAGTCAATCTACATCTACATCTCCAGCCAACCAGGTGCTCAAATGATCAAAATCTGAATGTAACAGATGACTCAGCAACACTTACTGATGCCCCAGATAAGAATCCACTTTAACTATGCTGCATCAGACTGTTTGATGCCATTTTCTGTCTTGAGCAGAAGAGTTAGTATCATTTGGCATACCCCCAGTTTGGAGAAACAGCAGGAGAACTAGTGTACTAGTTTAGGAACCTAACTAAAATGTGTTTTGGCCTTTTAAAAAAAGGCTCACCAAAAAAAAAAAAATTGATATCAGTGTAAGTGTACGCCATATTTAGAAAGTTTTCATCACTTAACCTTGCTATCAAACAGCCTTTTCTGATCGGAAACCGCCATTATTAAAGACAAATATCACTTTCTTCAAACAAACAAGACTCCACTGGCAAAATCAGTAATTTTACGTCACAGAACACAGAAGTTGCTGGTCCACCACTGTCTTGGTTGCTTAGTTTGTTTGTGTTATTGAATGACTTTGGTGTTTTTAAAGGTTAGTTTGCATTCACCAAACTCAAACAATAACTAAAACAAACTAACAAATGTAGGCAGCAGTAGACCAGCAGCTCCTGTCTCCTGTGAGGTAAAATTAATGATTTTGCCCATGGGGTTTGGTTTGGTTGGACTTGAGCAATATTTGGCTTATATAGTGGCAGTTTCCTGTGAGAAAAGGCTTTCTGATGGCAATGCAAAGCAGTGCAAAATATAGTGTACACTTAAAATGTTTTGCTGCTGACCGTGTTCACAGCAGCACATTGCTTAGTTTTCATGCTCGTACTGTAACTAATACATTGACAATCCCCAACTATCGCTAAAAGTTACTGTTGTTTTTTCAGCTTGCATTAAAAAAAAAAACGTGAGGGTAACTGTCAGAAAATTCAAATATTTCTTGAAATATCGCAAAAAAGTTTCTGCACTTGGCAGAGGTGAAAAAATTGGCATATAGAAAAAGAGGGCCCCATAAAGACAGGGAGAAACAGATGTTTTTGAATGCACCTTGATCTTATGGTACCTGCCTCTGCTTCTTCTACTGCAGACAAAGCTTTCATCCCATGCTGCCGCTCACTGTTTCCTGTGTCCACTCGAACAGAAGGCCAAAAAATAAAGAATAACGTGGGTGTACGGAACTGCTGTGTTCCCGGTCTGAGTCTAGACAGCGGACCTTTCTTTCACTACAACACCTGATAAAAACACCACAGGGTACATGACGATGAAAAAACACGAGTGGATATGCAGAGCGACTGGTGCTCGATCGGTTATGTAATCCTGTCACATCACATTCACATTTTATTTAGCTAAAGTTTCATAACTGTCCTTAAAATTTTAAAAATACTTTTTTTGTATGAACATAGAACAGATGAGCTCTGAGACATTACAGAATAATCAGTGAAAAGAAGAGAAAAAAGGCACAGGTACTGCTCATAATGCTCAAAAGTTAAAAGCCTAGATGATTGTAACAATCCCATTTCTCCCAGTATTTATCTCCCTTCTCCCTTCTTGTAGTCGAAGAGTGAAAGTCATTTTCTCCATTCAGTGAATAGTTGATATGTTGATAAGAAGTGCAATGGTAGGATTTTTTTTTATCTTGCGGCTATAAAAATCTTCAAAAGGTATGTATTGCTTTTACTGAGACCTTTAGGATTATTTCCAAGGTACAAAAAGGTAAAAGAGGAGTCAGATTTCAGGTCCAGAATCCTTGAGACTAAACCGTCCACTCCTTGCCTGAAAGCGTTATGGGCAAGATAAAATAAAAATATGTGCATGATCCAGCAAAAGCATGTGCAACATTTTAATGGAAACGTAACTATTTTCATACAAAAATAAAAATCTGTGTCTCTCTTCAGTTGAATGTGCTCTCATACAAGCATTTCTTCTCATTATATATCTAAACATAAGGTATTATGGATACAGCATGAACATAGCTCTTTGCAACATCTTCTGTAATTCTGACAAGGTCTTGTTCTTTATGGCTTGACCTTTTCAATTATGTATTTTACTCCAGGGCTTTATATAATCCTGTCTGTGTGTAGGAGCCACTGAAAGTTTCTCAGCTATCAGAACTATAGCCTCCTTACAGTATCTCCTGCGTAGTGTCTGAAATATTTAGGTGGCCCCGAATGAAGCCCAGAAGACGGAGAGGGCTCGACTGATTAGTGGCCAAGAGAAAAGGAGAAGGGAGATAAACACAGTGGGAGAGATAAACAGAACAGTGAGAGAAGAAGAGAGTGGGATGGAAAGATGTCTACCAGAGAGTATGAAAAAGTCCCCTGAACATAAACTGTACCCAGCCACCTGAGGTAAACACTGAATGAGAGGATAGAAGGCAGAGCAATGGAGGATTTTCAAGGACAGAAAAGGACATTTGCTGAGAATAGACGACGAGGGGGGAAGGGAACCGAAAAGAGAGAAATGAGACGAGGACAGCAGGCTTTTAATACCAGTTGTTATTTGCAGAAGGCTGACACGAACAGTGTGTCAAACTGGGTGATACAGAAGTTACGAGCAGATTTCACACGCCAGACAGTCTTTCATTGTCATCATTACAAAGTGGCCGACAATAGGCTCTAAATTACACGTTACAGTACAATTTAATACAGTGCCATACGGATGACAGGCAGCATTATTATTCATCAATTCACACACAGTCTCCCACCATTTCCACTGACACTAATGTTCTAATATGATATGCTGAGAGAAAAGGAAAATTACAATGGAAGAATAATATATATTCCTTTATGAAGATGCATTCCTCTCTATGCGGTAATTTCTCTTCACAACATGCAGAATATTACTCCAGAGGATCTTGCTTTTGGCGAACTATACTGGTTGCATGTTCCAGACTTCCAGTCCATTTTCACAGGAAAAATACTTATTGTTTCCCATTAGCTGTGACTATATATTAGTGTTTGTAGCAATGGCAGTTTTTTTTTTTTTTCTCAAACATCATCATGCAGGTTTTGGGGGTGTACAGTTGTTCAGGCATTAAAGGCTCAATCTGGATTATTTAATGTGGGTTTATATGAGGTACTTATGCATAGTTCGTGTATTAACTCCAGTAGATGGCAGTTGACACACCCCCAGTTTGGACAGAGAAATCACTGATTTCTGCTCTGGAGTTTGGGTGATTTGAAGAGAGCAATATTTGGCTTATATAATGGCCATCTCCCATTATCCCATCCAAAAATGATGTCCGACAGCGAGGTAAAGCAGTGAAAATTTTCTAAATATAGCGTACACTTTAGCTTATATTAGATGGACCTTTTTGAAGTGACTAAAATACCTTTTGTTGCTGAACAGGGAGTGTGTTGACTGCAGTCTACTGCAGGTAATGACTATCAGTAAGTACCTCAGACAGCCCCACATTAAATAACCCAAACTATCCCTTTAAATTCCTATCCCTTCCTGTCTCCAACAGCACATCCCACTAGAAAACCCCTGTTTCCCCTCCTCTCCGCTCACTTGACTCGCTCTCTGTTCTGCCCGGTACCCAGTCAGCCAATCACAAAGCAGAGCTAGGTGCAAACACACTTCCCCTGCAGCTGTGCTTTGGAAAAGGCTAGAAGCTCCTAAAACTGGATCCTCATATACAAAGCAATCCTTGAGATGTTTGCACATGTATTTTTATTTTTATTTTATTTCAAAGGATGAAATTTTGCCTCTGTGTGTGTATGAGTACGAGATAAAAAGGAAAGCTAGAGCCCTGATCATTATCCACTTCACATTGGACCGAGGATTTGACTACAAAGCTGGCTGACTGTACAAAGGGCTGTATGCGGTTGCTAATCTGTCATTACGGGTGCTGCATTTTTCCTGGAATGCTCTTCTTTCAAAACACAGAAGGGATGTACAGTACACACACACACACACACACAAACTACTCACATACATGGGATTAGTGTGTAAGCTGTCCATAGAGGGCACTATTAACAGAATGCTCTCACTCATTACACTAGCAATTGACCCCCTGTCTTCCTCGTCCTGCCAGTGTCTGAGTGTCAGGGGCTGATGTTTGTGCAGCTCGCCCGTCGCCGCTTACATCCCCTCAGCTTTTCATCCTCTTATCGCTGTGAGGCTGACTGGAACACGAGCAAGGTTGATGGTTAATATAAACACAAGCGCACTCGGGGCTGCTGTCTCACTCCATACATGTGACTTATGACTAAAAACTATTACTTTTACTTCACTTGTACATGTTGGTGAATACAACACCTCAACATAAGTGGTTATTTGTGAATGTCAGACGAGATAGATGTTGGCTATATATCAGGCTATGTATTCAGTACATTATCTGTTTTTATTTTTGATTTAATATTTGCAACTTTTTTAGTATTTGTGTTTGACTGTTTATCCCCTGTATATATTTTTATTTATGTAAATTATGTTGTTTGTTCTATTATCCGTTTTTGTGTTCATTTTATGTTTGTGTTAAACATTTTGAAAAGTAATGTATAACACAAAATCGACAGTAGATTTCGTCAACTAAAATTTAGCAGGCTTAGTTAAGCTAGTATTAGACTTTCTGCACCCATGAAAAATTTCATCATCAGAGGGTGTATGCATGGGCTCTGTGTGGACATCTGTGTACCCCTCAATTTTATGTGACTGCGCAGACTAGTAGAAGTAGCAGGTAGAAAGTAGTATAAACAAAACTAATAGGCAGTCTTGGGGTCTGCAGCTGTCTGTGTATGCATCAATTTGGGACCATAATAAAGGCCTTAAAGTGTAATGCCTACTTCTTATGTCTAGGATTAAGTAGACTGCATTTCTTCAAATGTGCATTCTTCTTTTTTTTTCATATTTGTTTCAATTTGAGGACACACAAGAAAACTTTAAACTTATTATCTTATTAGCATGTCGATTGATCTTTTAAGTTAAAATCTAAGATTAGCCACCCCGGGTCATTCACTTTTCTAATCAGTACAGGACGGTAGTGGTTTCTTTTAGCTTGTATTGTATTTCAAATTTGCTGAAAACACACTACCTTGGGTTAGCTGATAAAATAATATTAGCTTGAAAAAAAGATAATTAAAAAAATGTAAATATTAACTTTGCATACATTTCGGGATGACTTGCCTGAAAATGTTGCTTTAAATTTGTTGTGTTTTTACCTGTGTAGTGGCTCCACATGATTTTTAAAAGGTCCTGGTTTTCTTGCCATCAGATGTGAAATTTATTTGTCTGTTCCTCTCATTCTCCCAAACGTTGACATTTCTGTACAATTTGAGACGTGCAGCAAGTGCATGGTAGTTGACTCCCTGAATAGATTGGTATCATCCAATTGTGTGCATCTAACATCCTTACCACACAAACAGATATGTTCTGAATGGATAACTTCCCATCTCGTCCTTCCCACGCATGTTTGTCTCGATTTTATTTATTGACGAAGGTATCTGTAGATTTTGTCTTGTTTTTCATCAGCATAACTTTTTTTCATGAATGAAAAATGTAGTTGATGAAAAGTATGAGGAAGATTATCCATCAGCTAAATTAACACTGCATCAACCACACCAAACAGTGGAAAGCTCTATGTTTTATCTCCTAATCTTCTCTGGCTGAGTAATGGCCATGAACAGAGCTTTGGGGCTGTCAGAATATTGAACTTTCTAAAGTGCACTCTGAGCTCCGATCATAATGCGATGGAGAAGAGTTGACCGGGTTACGAGTGTTTGCGTGGTGTGTGTTTGTTAAATGGAGCTCCACAGAACAGATAGCAAGTGGTTTATCTCTGCAAAGCATTTTCACATCGTGGAAATGATCTAATCCTGACCATTAATGATAACCAATGCCATGAATTGCTTCCTATTTATAGTCGTTCCACTGCATCAGTTTGCAGCTCAGCTTGACTCGAACCTTTTTCATTCATTCATTAATGTTTGGAGTTGTAAATGAGAAGTCTCAGAGCATCCATTAGCAAGTGAGCTCAGAAGTGGGTGCATGAACATGTGTTGATGTAGTGTGCGAGCTTGTCACGCTGAGGACTCGCTGACTTTGAGGCAAGTGGAGCATCCACTCTTCGTCATCCTCACACTCTGTCGCTTCACACTCACCATGAAACGCTCGCTAATACGCGCGGTGCATATGCTGCCGCTCTCTCACTTCCTTGACTCAGACTCTGCACGGTGACTCAGTCAGTTCTCTCCCTTTTTTCCACCCTTAGATCTCATCTGATGCCAAGGCTGAAGGAGTCTCGCTCCCATGAGTCATTGCTCAGCCCCAGTAGCGCTGTGGAAGCCCTGGACCTAAGCATGGAGGACGAGGTTGTCATCAAGCCTGTGCACAGCAGCATACTCGGGCAGGACTACTGCTTTGAGGTGAGGGGGAACACACACACACACACAAACACACACACACACAGTACACTACATAAACACACATACATGTCTCTTCACAGTCCTACAAAACATTCTCACCACTGGCCCTGCTTTATTAAAGGGTCCACAGACGGCCATACATCTGGTGTTGCTATAGAGTTGCAAAAGAGGAAGAAAGGAGTTATTTCAGGCATTCAGGGCTTCACAAATAAAGGTCATGTTCTGCATAGACAATGTGTGGTGAGTGGCATTTGGAGCACTTCCAAATCATCAGTAAAAAAAGAAGTCATGACCTAAGAAAATTTCTGGCTCTCTGAGCGAAAGTCAAGTATTCAAGCTGCACCCAAGGAGCACTTTACAAGGTGGATTTATTTATCATTACACAACACAGGATTGTATAGCAAAATTAAGATGTAGCTCTCTTTTTACTACTCAAAAAAAACATGGCAAATCTATAAGCAGTATTTATACTTTTTTGTTGGAAAGGTCCAATCAAAGTGCTTAAAGCTGCTCTAATCAATCTGTTTATATTTGCAAAGTATCAGATGACTATGTGTCATGTGTACAGTGTTGCTCATAGTGATGACCTCACTGAGAATTATCACCAAACTCTGCAGTTCTCCTCAGCTCTACAGAGCAATTTAGCATTTTTCAGTTCAATGATTGTTTTTACAATTTTGATGTTTAGGTTCAATCTCACTGTTCTCATCAACCTTGTTTCATTTTTAGTGACAGAACTCTGATAAACCTATTATGATATGCTACAAGCCCAGCACCAAATAGATAAGTAAGCGGTAATGTGTAGTGAGCACATCATTATTGCAAAATAAACCCAGGAAGTATGACGCAGGGGTTTATTTTGTAATAATGACCTGCTCCTTATACATTATATCCTGCTTATTACACAGCTGCTTACCAGAAAAGTCAATAACTCTTCATAAAAAATTGATTTAATTATTTAATTTATTGCTTTGTCCAGCATCTATGCTCATAACTGTGTCTGTCATTAATAGCATCGGTCTGCTATTCAGAAACAACAGACCATAGAATGTTGTAACTGACCAATAAGAATTGTGTGTTCAACAAAGCCTCCTCCAAATTGGAGGAGACCAAAGCAGAGCAAAAAGAAGAGCAAATATTGGACTTAGATTAATCAAATAAACAATGGATGCTGATGTTGCTCCTTGTCAGCTGGTAGTGTAAATAGGCAACATGTCTGACTTTTTTTTTCCCCATAGCAACGTGGACGGCAATTAATTATTTTCATTAACTGATCGTTCTGCTGAATATTTTCTCGAATAACTGTTTGTTCTAAAAAGAAATATCAGCAAACAGTGAAAATGGCCATTATAGTCATAAGAAAACAAAACAACAGCTGGGAACAACACTTGTGACCCAGCAGCTCATCTCTCTTCACATCTCACATCTCAATTCACATCACATGTTGATTAGCTGCCGATGGCCAATTATAGCCAAAGGTTCAGATACAGACAACTTGTCTATATTAAAGGTTGCATCCTTATGAACATCAGCTGACTGGAGTAATTTACAACAAGCCTCTAATTACTGTAGGATTCATGTGTGCACGATACACGTGCGCAAACACTCGTTTGCAGCTGTAGCATTAGCTCAGGAGATTTGGTAGCCTCGGGGTGAAAGAAACTAATGAATACTTCCGATCCTGCAGTGTCTACTGTAGAGACCAAAAATCTCTGCTAATCTTTATTATCCTGCTCATTACATCATTCTGCTTCTTTTTTCTACGCTCTCTGTTCTCTCTCTCTGTCCCACTGTGAATTTTTTAATCATCCAGTTATCACCCAGCCTGCCAAGCAGTCATCTGTCTCCTCTGTCCATTCACACCATTCAGTTGTTCCTCAGCACTGCCAAGTCGTCTTCAGTCCCCTCCTCATATCCACCACTCTGTGTGTGTGTGTGTGTGTGTGTGTGTGTGTGTGTGTGTGTGTGTGTGTTGTTGATAAGCTTCTTTGCCATCAGAGACAAAGTGGTATTTATGAACTAAGTTTAGCAACAATGTCTGTTCCACTTATTCTCTGTCATTGTTATGCATGAGGTTTGATCATTTAAGCGTTCGTTTTCCTTCTGTGTCTCTGCGGTAGGTCACCACCTCCACAGGAAGCAAATGTTTTTCCTGCCGTTCATCAGCCGAGAGAGACAAATGGATGGAGAACCTGAGGAGGGCGGTACAACCCAACAAGGTAAACACACAGTACATTCTTAGAAATAAAGGTGCTAATTAGAACCATAATGGGTTCTTCTGCTTGTCCTCAGAAGAGAACTCTTTTTGGTTCCTGGCAAGTTTCCACCTCAAAGCCTTTTAGAGAGTTCTACCAAGAACCCAACATAAAAGGTTATACTGAGAACCATCTGTTGTAAAGAGAACCTTTCTAGGGTGTAAACCTTTCACCCAGACCCCTCTCTGGGATTTCTGTCAGAACCTTTCCACCCTCTAAGTGTGCTTACAATTACCCACCTAGGGAGTTCTAACAGGAACCTATTTTTTATTGCAAGGGTTTTTATCTAGAACCCACCCAGTGGGTGCTACTGAGAACCCTTTTATATTTAATACTTTTAATACGTTTAATCTAGAACCCACCCAGGGGGTTCAACTGAGAGCATTTCTGTAATATGGGGCAAAGAACCCTTGACAAATCCTCGACGAGAGAGTTCGTCTTTCTTCCACAGGAGGTTCTTTGGTTGAAAAGGGCTCTTGAATGGAACCTTTAGTCTTACAAAGAACCCTTGATGAACCCCTACTTTCAAAAAGGGTTCTTCAGAAGCAAATAGTTCTGAGTACTTCAGTACTTCTGGGAGAACCCTTTTGAAACCCTTATTTCAAAAAGTGTGTGTGTGGGATGAGACTGTGTTTAGTAATCAGCACTAATAAGTTGGTGTACAAGTGTCCCAATTCCAAACCACACTTTCCAAACGTCAATTAGTGTGAAGGCAGTGAGCTGTATGGTGTTGACATCGTGTCACTGCTGTATGTAACAATGCAGTGTGATATGTTGACATCCAGCTGTTCTCCTTCTGCACTGTACTTCTCAGGAGCAGAGGACACAAAGGTTGCTGGGAAGAACACCAGCACTCCCAAAGTGTTTTTCTCTTGAGCGTTGATACCATCTGTAACTCTTGACAAACACAGCTGTGACAGAGGGAGAGTCGCAAACATACCAAGCCAAGAAAATAGTCTTAATCTCGCAGCATTTTTGCTCCTTCATCTGTCATTATTTAGCAAATTACTCACTAATTACAACTTTAGAAAACCTTTTTTTTTTTAAGTTCCCTAATAGTGTCAGAGTCCTCACTCTTCTCAACTATTTTGGCAAGAATGTGTTATTTCTGTTTTTCATTTTTAATTATTACGTGATTTTGAGAGATTAGATGCAGCGTGATGTTTGTTTGTTTTTTGGCAAACATAGGAAGTGGGAACAGACATGGAAATTCTTCGGAGTAAGAAAAGGAAGTCTCTGCAGTTGTACTCAAGAGTTTGAACAGATCTCACTTTAAAGTTGGAGTGCAGGACTCACACGATGCTGACTAAACCTGTCACTCCTAGGGAAATCTCTCTGCACGTCACAGTTTTTAAATCTGGTGTCCATGGCGACATTCCTGCGCTGGTGCACCGGTAGTGATCCATTTTGCTTCACCCAACGATGATTGGGTTGCCTGAGTTACAGGGTGGGAAACCGTTGCAACAGAGTGGGCTACAGCAGCTATGCAAGTATGGAGGATGTAGGGTTGGGTATTGTTTGGATTTTAATGATTCCGAATCAGTTCTGCTTATCAATTCCAGTTCTTAACGATTTTTTATTCCCATTCTTTGAGCCACCTGGTCAAAACAGGTTGCAAAATAACATGATTTGGGCAGCATGACTGGGTCGTGTCTAGAATCACAGACTCATGGAATATCTTGCATGATCAGAATCAGAATCAGTTTTATTGCCGAGTAAAAAAAAAAAAGATGAAAATATATAAAATTGTAAACAGTAGAAAAAAATATGTACAATATGTTATTTACATCAGTGAACAAGCTGTACAAGCTTATTTATGCAGGAATGTGCAAAATACAAGATGAGACATGATCTTTCCCCAACCCTAAAAGTGTTTTTTGTCCCTTAACCTACCTAGGGGCCAAGCCCACGAACATATTTTAGACTAGCCTAAAACTAGCCATATTGCCGGTTAGACCATTTCATAAAAATAAAGACTGACTAACTGTGAATTTATGCAAAAGACATATTTTTCTGCTGGGGTAAACGGAGCTGAGCAGTTGGATGCAGTCACTCAGTTTGCCTTTTTTTCCCTTTTTTTTTTTTTTGGAAAAAGGTCTTAACCCAGAATTCATTGTGCCATAGTCCTATTTAAGATAGTCAAGGCCTACACTGCTTTGTGCATCAGATGAATTTAGATGTCTGTGTGCAGTCTGACTATCTAAGCCATAATCAATGTCAAAGACACTGGCCCCAAATCTTAACCACAGCCTTGTCATATTATAAAACATAATTAGTTTGTACAACACATACAAACCCTGCCAGAGTTTTGCAAATCAAGGGCTCCCTCCCAGACACGACCGCAGGACTGCTTATCACATTCTTATGTAACATGAGAGTGACAGATGTTGGTGGTAATGCACGTTTGCTGACAGAGAGGGTGACATGAAAACATTTAGGGGGGAGGTAAAATTGTAAAAACAGAGTAGGAGGCATCAAACCCAGGCTGGTATTTATTTGCAACTTCCAACCTTGAAACCTGTAACACTTGAAATTACTGTTTTCATTTGGAGCCTTAAATATTCCATTTGAAAGGATATTTTACTGTTTTAAGTCTTTAATTTTTAGCTCAAGTGTTTTCTCATATGAGGCAGTTGTTTTTGTTCAAAATAAAAGAAGAATATAATCACATGTGATGAATTATGGCGTGGTAATTTTATTTTTACTGTGATGGTGGTCATATCACGCACTCCTACAGTTAAGTAAATAAAAAAAACTTACAAGTCATTCATTTTGTTTACTAAAAACATAGCTTGCTCCTACAAGAATTTAATTTAAATCTTAATCCTTGCTGATCTACAGTAACTCATACACATTGGTCAACAGAAGAAACAATCTGACAGGGCATTATACAGCAGGACACATTCAAGACTCAACCTGTTTGAATTTGTGGTTTGCAGGTCAGTATTTGTTACCATGACCTCGCCCTAAAGTCTGTTTTTGTTGCTGGTGTTTGGCTGGGGGAAGGACGTGCTCGTACAGTAAAAATATAAAATAATATAAGTACGTTCAGTCATTTTCAAGCCATGTAAATGAAAGAAGGTGGTCTACTGTAAGTGCTAAGCCTGCACAATTCATCTCCTGAATAAGAGGATAATTATGGGTAATTATGATAATTGGCCATTTACAGATATATCATCTTTGTGGGCTGGTGTTTGATAGCAAATACATTTACGTGTGCATGAAAAGTTACAATTAAGACAAAGTTTAATTTCTAATTGACAGTAAAGAGTAGGGTTCGGTAATGTCTAGACTCGTGAGTCAGTCACAAGTCAGTCTTTAAACGCTTTATTCTACAGAGACTTATTACAATTTTTCCAGCTTTCGCTGCTAACACTGGCTCCTTGAAAAATTGTAAGGGACGTAGGTTTGTCAGTGGCTGTACTCACCATCGTTCTAGCAGCTACCTTGCATTTAGAAATTTCCAGGCAATCAGTAAATGGCAAGACCTCCGATTATCTGGTATCACAAGACCAGGTGATGTAGACAGAATTGGTATATGACGATCAGTGTTGGGGGTAACGAGTTACAAAGTAACGGATTACAGTAACGATATTACTTTTTTGGGTAACGAAGTAAAGTAACGTATTACACTTAAAATATCGGTAACGAAACTACTTTACTAGACTATAGGAACGCGCTTTCCTGCGTTACCCAAGTCTTTGCCTGTGTGTAAAGTTCTGATCTGTTTAAAGGCCAAAAAGCCCCACACCGGCGGCGGCAGGCGCGGCCCCGCAGAGCTTTACGCCACTGTCCTATTCCCAGCGTCGCCGCGCCTGAAAAAAACGCGGGTTTACCACGAGAAACAGCAGTTCAGTGCTTCAATATAATGTTGGCTCAACTACAGTCGTTATTTACTTGTGTGTTTCTTGCTGT
>JAJHUR010121850.1:0-22776 GCA_027495735.1 Lutjanus campechanus | reverse complement strand
CTCGTGCTGGAAGGAGCCCTGATTTATTACACACCTGCAGGACTAATCGATCAAGGCTCTGTGCCCAAAAACTCCTTCATAATTGAAGCACTGTCTCATCTTCTCTGAATTTCTAGATGAAAATCCTCCCCTGTGTGCTTGCATGACTTGCTGGTGACAATGCTGCACCTGTCACCAGCAATAAAGGGCTTTCTAAACACAAAGTCTTCAAGCAAAGTCACCCTGCCATGAGTCAAAAGATCTCATGTCTGCTACAACTAGAGGGAACTGGAAGTGAATACCATCCCAGTTTGAATATTCAAAATGAGCTTTGTCAACCAGAATTCTACGGTTTCCTGAACTGCCGAAAAATATTAAGTAATAGTAGTAAATATTAGGTCTGAACGATTTAGAAAAAATATCTACTTGCAATGAAAAACATATTGAAAGTCTGATTTTTGCGGTGATCTGTGCCAAATGATGTAGAAATGCAATGATTTACTGATAAATCAATTAGATGTCAACTATTAAATAACTTGGCATTTTGGCATTTTGATAATCAATTAATCAGTTTTGGATCTTTTTTTTAAGAGAAAATTGCCCAAATTCTCTGGTTTCAGCTTCTAAAATGTGAAGATCTTCTGGTTTCTTCACTTCTCTCTGACAGTAAACTGAATATCTTTGAGTTGTGGACAAAACAAGACATTTGCAGACGTCATCTTGGACTTTCGGAAACACTGATCAACATTTTTTGACATTTTATGGACAAAACAGCTAATCGATTAATCACAGAAATGGTATTTATAAGATATTTTCTTAAGTCTGTAGAATAACAAAACAAAAATTGTGTTTTCATCAAATATTGCACCTCCTGTGATTTGAAAATGGCAGCAGACCCATACTTTCATTATGGTCTGTGATTTCAATAAAATTTAGATTCATTGTTCAGCCTTAGTAAATATCACTATCATTTTCTTTAAACCCAATACATTACTATCATGAGAACTTATACTATATTTGTGTTTTTATTGTTGCAATCTGGCAAAAACCTTCAGTATGTCCTGTACTACAGTACACCATAGTCTTCATAAAATATACAAGATGTAATATTGCAGCTATTAACCCATTTACCACAAATTCCCTTGACAACTTAAAACTTTCAAACTAACTTAAAATTATTTATTTCAAAGGCCAGCACTCACACAAAGCCAGCCACAGTGTAAGGTGGTACAGATGCTGTAATGTGGGCTGAGAGCAGTCTGATTGATTATACTTACTGGTAATCAAAGGATCCATCCTGGTCTTTCTGATCTACTGGGTCCAATGGGAGATCTTTTTTGTCACGCACTGAGGAGAGAAGAACAAAAGCAACATGTTCAGCATTTTGCCGAGAGCTCCACAGATGTCATGATTAGATTTGATTGTTGAGGGCTTCCTGGAGTTAGTTTGAACACAAAATCCTTCTGTTAGTCCTCATCTGATTATTAAAGAGATATTTCACCCCAAAATGAAAATTCAGTCATTATCTAATCATCCTCACGCCAATTGAAGGTTGGATTTAGTTTTTTAGTTCACAAAACACTGCTGGAGTTTCACAGGAAACAGTGTTGCACAATCTCACAATGGAAGTCAATGGTGACTAGTTTTCTAATGGAAAAAAACAACTATAAACAAAAACATAAGATGCCTCCACACTGCTCGCCTGGTCTATTCCAAGTTTCCTCAAGCCCCAATGTCTCCCAAGTCTCCTAAGCCACACACACACACACAGCCATTTCAGATGTGTCCGCATGGGCACGTGAACGTGGCTCCAAGCTCAGGATCTACAGTGAAGATTCAGGCTAAAAACAGTGTAAATGACGTCTTTCAAGTCAACTTGGCATGTTGGGACTTTAGGAGACTTGGATTACACCAGACGAGCAATATGGAGGCATTTTATGTTTTTATTCTGTTGTTTTTATTTTCTGTTTGAAAACTGGTCATCATTCACTTCCATTGTTTGGGAGATTCTGCAACAAATTTGTCTTCAGTCTCCACTTATTAAAACTTTTAGCTAACACTGTGTCCCAATCAACTGACACTATAAATCAAACAAATGTGGACAGTGCATTACTGTGCAGTTTGTGTACAATACATAAATGCACTCTACCATTAAGCACCATTTAGTATAATGTTTTCTGAGCTGCAGCTTTCAGTATTCATGGGTTACCCCATGAATACTACAGTGCTGTATTCATTGGGAACACATTTTAAGAGACTTACAAGCCTGTTTTAGTAGCAGCTGTGTAACATTTGGTTGGATATTATAAGGTGTGTCAGTGCTTTGGTCAGTACTGGAAACACTCCCAGTGTCTTTGTGTGCACTCTTTGACTTAGTTCATCAGACTGTTAGTTGTTAACTTTCACACCATCACAGTTACCGTAGGCACCCACCTAGATATTTTGCGCAACCAGTCACGCAACCACCACCTAGACATTATAGAAACTGCAAAACATTAACAAGGAAAACACACTTGTATTTTCTAAGTTGTAAGTTGTTTTTTTATGTGAATAGAATTGTTTGTGGGTAATAAATAGACTGACTGTGCTATTAGATCAAATACTGGACAAAATACACAAATGCTCACTGTTATATTCTTCACTGTACTGCAGTGTGTCCTGTCCTGAGCTGGTAAATATCAGCCAGTTGCTCTTTAGATGGCCTGTAGTTTTTATTTTTCTGTGCCAGCTGATTAAAAACAGGCTGACATTTTGAGTGTTGGTCTGTATTTTTACTTCTGAGCAGCCACGCAGGTTTCTGCACCTCCACAGTTGAAAGAACAAGTACTGACATTAAAATACTAACTCATGCACCTTGCACATTAACATTTCTGTTCATGAATGTTAACAACTGGCATCAGTAACTGAAAAAGTGCAATAACTGCTTTATAGCAGACCTTACAGTGGCTTGCAATGGACCAATGAAACATGACCAATTTTCAATCAAGAGGCGTTTTTTTTTCTTTTGTTTACACTAGTTAGTTTTGTCGGCTTGTTTTTTTAACAATGGTTGAAGACCATGAGAGTATTTCTGAATATGTACGGTCACCCACTCTCCAGGTCCACAAGTCTTACTTGAAATAGCTCACATTAAACAATGGGAGCAGACCAGTCAACCTATACACGCCCTCTCGATGGAAGGACCAGATTTCTACAACTGCAGTATGATTGGGCGGTTGGACGAATACATTGACGAGTCCATCATCAGTAGTTTTCTTGAGGTGAATTTTGTCATTTTATTTTGCTAGTTTAATGGTTTGCTGAGTGACAGGCACTGTTCCAGCTCAGGGGGACGTGTGAGACTAAAACAGCCTGTCGGACCAGACTGTTTTCACATCTGACACAGTTAATTAAGAATTTATTTGAACAACCCCAGACTTGGTGATTGTTCTAACAGACTAGACAGTTTTGTCGAGTTTTATTTTGTTTCTGTCTGTCCTGTTTTAATGAAGTGTGCTTTACAAAGTTAATGAGGCAATTAAAGCTTGTCTTAGTTTGGTAAAAGAGAGAAACTTGAATTCAGAAAGTGATTGGTTATATTTTTCTGTTTAGTAAGGACAATAGGTGTGAGAATATTTCCTTTATTGACATTTTGTGAGTTTATTTTGTTTATTTTATTGTAGCTGGCTCACATCTCCCAGCTTTTGTCTGTCTATGTTTAACTATATTTGTCTTTGTTTATTTTTGACTGCGTCGCAGCTGGTATGTGATCAAATTTCAATTATGAGCCAATATGACTTCAATTTTGGAACCAACAACACAGCAAGATGACATTTTAGCTTGGTTATATGGCCTACTACTCTGTATTCTGCTCCAGTTTTTCCTTGGTTGCTCAAACCAAAATATCACATCAAATATAACATACAACTAGCACCATCACCAACATGCCATTCACAGCTGTGTACATGAGTTTAGGAGCAGACACCTCAGAATCCCAGGCTGGGACTGAATCACTCCCTATTTGCTATCAACATGCTGATGGTTCGAATGTCAACACCTCAGTTTAGTCTCCTCACCCCAGAACAAACTGTTGAGTTCGCTAAGAAACATCCAATCAGAGAACTTCAAATTCAGTTGTTGTGTCGGTAATATCAGACAGAATTAGAGATTGAACTTTGTCAAACTTTTGAATAAATTTAGTAACTGAATCAATTTACTTTTGGGAATTTATATATTTTTTAACAATCAGTGAATACGGTGGGACGTTTTGTTCCTGATTACAGTGACTATGGTAGAACTCTACTATTTAGAAGCATTTAACATACTAAACTGACAAAAAGAAGACAGTGAAATGTAGTATTTATACACAGTGGAAATGACATAACACATTCATATATTCATATTGTTCAGTCATCCAGGAGACTCGTGTGTGTTTGTGTTAAGAAATAGAAAGAGTTTATTACTGACTGTTTATGTGACGCCCATTTCTACAATGCATTATATACATACTTATAATGCACTATAATCTGCTTATATGCACTCGTAAATATTAATAATGTTTTATAACAATAATCGTAACACACCGTAGAGCACTTTATAATGACTTATAAGGTCAAATATCATTCACTGACATTTTTTTGCAAGAATCATAGTTTATTATTATGTACTAATCCCTACCCTGCAACAATGCATTGTAACAGTGATTATAATGCATTGTCAAATGATTATGATACGACTGGCCAGCAATTATGAGGTATTATGATATTTGACCTTATAAGTCATTATTTATTTATTTATTTTTATTTATTTATTTATTTATTTATTCGAACAGGTTAAAAGAAAAACAAAATAAATAAAATATACAATGTGCTTTGGCAGAAAAACAATTAAAGAGACAGCTCTGTAACAACATAGATAATCATACCTTGTTCGAAAGGGTGTAGGATGAAGTTAATAAAACTTATCTAGTCCTACCCCTTTATTGTTGTGTTTATATAATTTAATCAGTCAGAGCATGTGTAGGAAAAACAGCACAGAAGAAAAGAAAATATATCAGAAACATGGCACACTGCCCATTGTTATAAATTCATGTTTCCGTTTCTCTCTTGTATCCATTCAGAATGTGGTTTATAAAACTTTGTTTGAACTTATTTAGTGATTTGCAGGTTTTCATTTCTTCGCGGCAGCTGTTCCACAGATTAACTCCTTTGACTGATATACAGTGTGTTTTTGTGTTGGTACGTACAGGTTGTTTTTTGAAGATGCATATTCCCCTGAGATTATGTTTGTTTTCTCTTATTTGAAACAACTTTTGGATGCCCTGTGGTAACTGATTCTGATTTGCATTATTACATGGTTTTGTGAAATACTCAATCCTAAATGGTCAATTACAGCATTCTAAGGTCTAAAGTAACCATGTAATAGGTGGGATAATGCACAGTGAGCAGGTCATTATTGTAAAATAAACCCCTTCAGGATGATTCAAGACAACATTTGACCTTATAATCTATACATATATACATATTTTACTGCTCTATAACTGTATATAACTGTTTTGGAAATAAGGCACATACTTTTACATACTCTTATTGTATATATTTTGTTTTATTTTCTATTATTGCAATCTTATCTCTGTGTATATTTGGTAGTAGATTGTACATATATATATATTTTTTAAGTTTTTTTGGGGGGGGGCATTTTTGCCTTTATTGGAGAGTGCAGCTGAAGTGTAGACAGGAAAGGGGGTAGTGAGAGAGGGGATGACACGCAGCAAAGGGCCGCAGGCGGGAGTCGAACCAGCGGGCGCTGCAGAGGACTGACAGCCTCCATACATGGGTCGGACGCTCTACCATCTGAGCTTACATATTTTTACACACCTTTTTATATTTTTTTTCCAATTGCACTACACAATATAGCTTTCTCTTCTTGAATGGGAGCATCTGTAATGTGAACAATTACCAATTTCTTTTCTGATTCTGATTATAAGTCATTATGAAATTCTTAATAATGTGTTATGATTATTGTTATGAGTGCTAACTACTATATAATTATACAATGCTCTAAGCAGATGTGCTAACAAACTATTAACCACAAATTTACAGTAGGAAAACTATTTCTCCAACCACTTCACTACTCTGTTGATGTTCCAATCCACACAGATGGCTGTCAACCTCTGACAGACGGCTCTGTGGGGCTAACATCCATCCTCTGATGGATATGAAGGCAGCGGTGTCAGGCCTTACCTGGATATTTGCCCCCGCGACTCCTCTTGATGAAGCAGACAATGAGGAGGATGAGTATGATGAGGGCGATGGCACACATCAGGCCAATGAACCAGCCTTGAGTGGCTATGTCTACCTGGTCCATGTAGGCTGGAGACACACACACACACAGAGGGTGGGACAGAGGAGGAGAGAGAAGAGTGGAAACACAGTGAGTCACAGCTAACAACACTTCAGACAATCTGTTCTCATCCCAGCGCTCAGCACAAGTCAACAACCCAGAACCGACATCTCATTATTTGCCCTCAAGCTCATATCCAGGATGATGTTGTACAGGAGATCCCACTCATAACAATAAGGTGTTTGTCTTCTTTTCCATTGCACACTGTGTGAATTTTAATCAGAGACGTGTGGGAGACGGAGGTTTGTGGTGTGAAAATAATTGTTAATGCCAATACACCTAGACGGATTTCAATACAACCTGGAAGAACACAAAGTCTGCCAGAAATTCTACCTCTGAATTTGTTTTTTATTAATAGTAGCACTGAGATTGAAGAAATGATGACAGAAACATTTCTAGTCTTCAATTAAAATCCTTCCAAACAGAACAGTGTTGTTACTGTGTGATAGAAGCCAGACAGGAAACTTCCACTGTCCTAATAGCGAGCTAGCTGAAACTGACTCTTTAGCTCATGTGGTGGTGGCTATTTTGGAGGCCAACAGCAATTAGACAATAATATCTTTTAATACCAACTTGTATTTTCTGAACCTGCAGTACAATCACCAACCTGCCTGTATGGAACTAACACTGTTAAGTTTAGGATTTGTGCAGTTACTGATACATCTACTACATTTTAACATTCAGAATGCAAAATTTCAAATATACATACCCACTGCTAAATCAATTATTCCCAACAGCATCTATTTTACAGGAACTGTTTCTTAAACCAATAAGCTAATGGAATAATGGAACTCAGTTAAGTCTGAGCCTTCAGTTTCAGGTCAGGTTTCAGGTCAGGTCAGGATTGTTCCTGCTCGCTCCAATATAATCCTCCAAAATCTCAAAAACATACATTAAACTCACCATTCTGTCCTCACTCGCTGTTTAATCTTGTTCTGTATTTCACCCATTCTTGAATATTGGGACAAATCATAAAAACTTAAAAGCCAACAGTCTAATGAGTTGATTTTTTGAAAATTTATACCTTGGAATGAAATATATACAATTTATTAAATATGTTGATTTGCTTTCATTTTTTTTAAAATTCCTGATAACAGAGGTGTAAAAATGTGCTGTTATAATTTTTTTTTTGTTTTAAAATTTTTTTTTAATGACAACGTTGACCCTTTAAAATTGTGTCCCAGATTTCAACTCTGTCATATTTTCACAAAAACATGATTTAATCAGACATAAAAAGGGTTAGCGATACCCAAAAGGCAGGAATACTGCTCAAACACTGGTAAACTTTCTATTTTTCAGCAGATTCATTAAATAATATTACTGTTAGATGTGTCTCAACCATAACATTTCAAGTCTGTAGCCCTTCTAAATCAAATGTAAATAAGAGTTATGGTTTAAAAATGTGTATTTTGATTAGCATTAAGAGAACTCTGAGACACTTGAAAAATAAAATGACTGTCACACTTCCAGCCTACAGTGGCCACAAAACTCGTGGAAAATGCAAAAGGTATCAAGAGCCAGTGTTTGTTTTGGAATATTATATTCAATTTCTGCACTATTCTGCCAACTCCATAAGCTCCATAAGTCTTACACACTGGAACTTTAAAAAGGTAAAAAAGTGAAAAAAACAAAACAAAAAACAAACAAAACCCAAATGCCCACAGTTTGTTCAGGTTAATTGAGATAGGACCACAAATATAACCTAACAAGTGTAACTAAACTGATTTAAATTTGATCAAAATATTTATCATTATGTAAAAGATTAAGCTGTGTTTCCACCAAAAGTACCCAGAACTTTTAGCCCAGGAACTACTTCTTAAGAACTAAAAGGTTTCTTCAGCCCGTTGTGGGTTGTGTTTCCACCGCGGTCTAAAAACCTGCTGAGGCAAATTAGTCAGCTGACTTCTCACAAAGCGACAGCTGTTTTTACATGTCATTTTTGCGTATGACTATACAACAACGAGGACGCGTTTCCAATTCCTGCTGGATTTCATAAGTTCCTGTGATGGAAACACAGCTTTAGAGCTTTAGAGAGTACAGTAAGATTTGCTCTAGTCCAGTGTTACAGCTTCTGTAAAATACAGTTTATTCTTAAGCATTTTGTATTTTCTACCCTTGACAAGTGGGACATGTTAGCTGTCACAGGAATGTCACAGTGAATGTAGAAGTTCCATCTCACAAAAATGCCACTTTTACTTCCATTCATAAATTAGATCCTGCTCATAAAGACACCCAGGTTGAAGTCATCCGAGATACAGAGCAGCAACAGACTTGAGTTTACCTTTGGAGGAACATGCATAGTATTAACGAACAAACTCACCCAGCTTTGACTGAGTTACTGGAGATACAACTACTGACAGACTTGCACCCAGAGTAGCCCACCTGGCTGGAACCCCAGTTCCACCTGGCCAGGTGGGGTCTCACCTGCTTTGGTCTTAAAGGTGACAGATTTGCTGCTGACGCTGTTGAGTTCATGGGAGTAAACCCTCAGATGGTACTTGGCACCTGCGGTCAGATCCGCCACTGTAATGGGGGGCTGCTGTCTCACCGGTATAACTTTCACCGTCTTGTCGCCTTGGAGACACAAGAAAGGGGCCAATGACACTCCAGAGGGTGTGGCCTTGGTTCCACAGAAACGGCTGTGCTTACTAGTAAAGGTCACGGCATCACGATGCATTGAAGGGAGTTTCCTCTGAGAGATAGCAGGGTTACTGAAGTGAATTGAGACTGACAACAATGCAGTGCCCATCCCCTTCAAGCCTCTTTACAGTACAGAAGCATACATATGATGTAATACTTAGCCAGTATAGTTAATGTATGAGCTGCAACTCTTTGAAGCTCAGTTCAGTTGACACATTCTGGGTTATTTTATGACTAAATTTTCTCTCAAGGGTGTAATCATCCAGAGAAAACTCATCTATAAATGAGTAAAGAGGCACAAAGAGCAGGTGTTCCTTCAGGCAAATTACATCAAACACATAGACAGTAGAGTAAGTGGACGGAGCTTCCAGGTCTGAAAAGTGAAGCAAAAGCCCTAAACCTGCATTTTTTCTAAAGGCCAGCAGGGGTTGGTTGCTGGTTGCACAAAAAACCCTGTCAGATTGTGTGGAGTCTCATGAGAAAACTAGTCTACTTCACCTTTGATTTATGACCTCAGTAAACACTTTCTTAAAGAAACTCATTGCTAGTTTTAAGCCTTCTTCTATATAGAATGATGTTCATTTTTCAAATTATGGTCCCATTTAGAGTACAACAGATTTTTAAGCCAGGTTTGCTTTAGGGTGGGGTTGTGTGATTAAAGTCTGTCCAGCGCAGCACACAGAGCTCCCCAAACTCTGATCAAACTTAAAAACTAGGCAGTTCTGGTCCAATAAGGGATCAAGATTATGTTACTACATTGCCTATTTCTTGCCTAAAATGTATTCAGAAACATAGTTTAGTGTACTGTTTAGTTGTAATACAAGAAAGATTGCATTTCTCTGGTTGCCAGTGTGTTTCCAGTTTCCAACAGAACCTTCTGAAAATAAGATCAAACTGCAAAATTAAGCAGTGCTGATCAAGATTCTGTTACATTTTCTATTTTCTGCTTAAAAAAAGTGTTCAGAAAAATAATTTGGCAACTGTTAAGCTGTAATACAAGAAAGATTGCGACCAGGCAGGCTGCCATTATTTCCTGCTGAATGGATGAGCCAGTTACAAAAAACCAAGACCTGCAAACTCAAGGCTTCAAAACAATATTCCACAAACCGATTGGTGACGTCACAGTGGTTCTGTCCACTGATTATTCTACTGTGTATGGTTTGACACAACTGAACAGCTCTGTGAATTGGTTGATTCGAGAACTGGAATGAACCATTTCATAGCTTTCTTTGTTCTTGGGTAACACCAGGGTCTAAGGTGGCAAAGCATTGTTCGTCTCAATTATTCACAGACCCACACTTATCTCCATGAGGTCAAAACAAAGACACAGCGAAAAACAACCTGCATCTTTCTGGTGGAAAGACGTGTCGGTCATGACATGGCCGAGCTATGAGCATGACTCTGAGAGGTTGCAGTGAGAGGAAAGGGCAGCACGAGGTGGTGACATCATGCACCATGCTATCAACCGCTTCACAAGGTTGATGCCATCCAACAGTCATTCCAAAGCCATGCTATTAATACTAGTCCTTAAACCAGCCAAACGAAACATCTAACGCAGACACAAGAGAAGACATGCCAGTCCTGTTAATTCAAATAGAGGGCTTTGATAGAGGCCAAGGCTGCTGATTAGTATTAGTAGTACAATACAGTGATCTTTGTTTTCAGATTAATGCAAAAATATTCACGTCTTCTAAGTAACTGACATTATATATTTTTTCAGACCAAAATCGTTATTCGATCAGTCCTGAATGTTGCTTTATTGCTGCTGCAAACAATCAATCAATTAATCAATCTGTCATTCTTAGCAGTGACTTACAATCTTACAAAGTATTTGCTGTAGCTCGTGTGACCAACACAAGTCTTCATACCTAACCCTTTTAAAACATTTTCACAGGATTTTGTGGAAAGTGTAGGACTGCCGTTGATGGAAACGATTAATGTGACCTCATTCCTCTGTGTTTGGATCCGACTGTGACTGTGAATTTTAAAGCCCATTTTAACATACGATCTCCATAATTTGTAAAGTAACCTGGTTACGATTATTCAGCAAATCTTGACAGTAGATGGGTGATAACTAATGTAACAGTTAACCTCTGTTCCACTTAGCTATTTCATGTTTCATAGAATATGCTGCCTCATTTCCTGCTAAGCAAACTGAGTTCTTGAAATAAAAGCTGGCATTCAATTAACGGCCGGGTAAAAACACTGAGAAGGGGTGTAATTTACCTGTACTCTAATCGTGACGTGATGAATTTGACCTAATGTACATTTCCACAGCATTAATTCCATCAGTACAAGTTCAGAATCATGTCATCAAAACTCACCACTCCTGGTTTCTCTCATAAGCACGAGCATCGTTTTCATTCAGTAAGTCCACTCACCTCTACTTTGCCAAGCTGTTAAGTGGTTTAAAGCTCTTATCAGTAAAACTCTACATTGAATATAGATGTTTAACATGTAAAGCACTCCTGGAACATGAGGGATTATGCCCTTTGAGCTGCTGGATGGATTGAATGTGAGATATACAGTATGTCCAGCAAATGCTGATTCCCATTTATGGCAGCTTGATAAAAAAAAAAAGTCAAGTATGACATGACTGTTGTCAGAGCAATGAATTAGGGTTGTGGAAATGTACTTTGTCCTGGATTCATCAAGATAGCAGGTACATGTGGAGCAAATGTTCACTTTGTGTTAAAGGGGCAGTTCAAAAATACATATTTCTCCTCTTACCTGTAGTGACCATCTAGATTTTTTTGGTGTGAGTTGCCAAGCTTTGAAGATTTTGAGGATACTGAATTACACCCGCCAACTGTATCACTGCACTAGCCATTTAGTTCCATTATATCAGAGAGAAGGCAGACATCTCCATGGCCGATTTGCAACTAACAACAAAATGAAAAGTGTTCATGCCATTTAATGTGTTTGAAAAGACCAACAAGTTGTCACTCCCAACTGTAATACTGCAGTTTGGTCAGTGTCCCTGTGTTTTAAACTATGATGCTGTAGGTACGCCCACAGCAATAATAAATACGCAACATCCAGGTAGACCTTCAAAGTAAGGCAACAATAACTTTGTGGTTGGGTTTAGGAAAAGATCACATTACATCCATGAGTTACACACGTAACTTACAAACTTCTATACATAATGGATGAAATTAACGTTAAGACATACTTGCCTGAAGTCATTAACTCTTGTTTTAACAAGGGATACAAACCCTGGTCTCCTGAGTGAAAGTCCTGTTTGTTAACACAACATCTATTGCTCCTCTGTGGCTCTCTCTGAGGTTTCTTCCATTTTTTCCCATTTCAGTGAGTTGTGTTTTTTTTAACCCAGTTGAGGGTCTAAAGCAGTCATTCCCAGAGACGGGGTTGGGATCCACAGGTGGGTCACAGGAGATTTTATTTGGATCCCCACATAAATAAAAGACTATGGAAGAAATTCTGAAAATTTAAGATATATACCTTCAGTACAGCTTTTATAAAGCATTTAAAAATTTGTGTATTGTTTTACTGAGGAGGGGCAAAAACGAGAGCCTGTTAATTCCTTCTAAATGCACTTTCTTGTCTCATTTATGAAGTAGGCTAAAATGTTCTATATTGTTTTCCTGATAAGAGGAAATAAAAACAATGACATGGCCTGTTAACTCAGCCTAAATACATGTATTTCTCATTTCTACAGTGTTACGATGTGTATATGTTTTCAGTAATGTGTCGAAATAATGTAAGGTGATGTGGAAATGGCAGTCAAAATTGTTAGAAATGTTCATTTATGCACTAATTAACTCAGAACATTAATAAGGCTTATTGTAAAATCAGGGTCACGATGGCTTGTCTTTGACAGAGGGTGTTGCACACTGTATCGACTGTAAAGCCACCTGAGGCAAATTGTGATTTTTTGCTCTTTATCCTGCATCACCTGACTTTGACAGCACATCAAAACATAACACTAGACAGACACAAACGATGCTAGCATGGCATCGTAGTTTGAAGCACAGGGGCACTGGCAGAGCTGCAGTAGTTAATGCTTTTGGAGTGAGAATGGGCTGAAAAGACTGGCTCTGTGGTAAAGTTGAAACAACTTTGGTTACACTTGGGATTAAATTTAAGCAGCTCATCCTCTCACTTTTACTGCATAAAGCAGGTATTTGAAGACGTCAACTCAATGCAAATGAACTTAGTATGACTATGTTGTAATATAGAGTATATATGTAAAGGTGCAAAGTTTCTTATTTCCTTTTTCTTGACAAGTATCCCCACTTTTCTTCTCTGATGCCACCAAAGTATCATCCTTCACCTAAACCCTCCTCTGAGAGACATGCACAGACTCCTGAGTCACAGTCAGGAAGACAGGGGGAGGATGAAGGGATGATTATGGATGGTGGAGGAGTGTCAGGTGCTTCCTGCCACTCTTCCTTAGAGTCAAAGCTTTCAGATTTGACCTTGGAGAGCAGGGGATGGGGTGGGAGGGGTGGAGACCATTAGATCAGCCTCATCATCCCCCCTGTCCTCCCTCCCTCTCTCCATTTCTCTTTCTATTCACATTCAGACATCATTAAGAATTAAAGCCACTGCCCAAGTACATGAAAAATACATCCTCCCCTCTTTCCATCCTTGATCAAAGATCACAGACTGTTGAATTGGTAGAAAGCAATAAGAAAGAGCCTGTAAGCACCAGACCAGCCAATGTCAACCAGCTCTGGGGTTCAAGAAAAGGAGGGATGATGCGTTTTATAAAAGCAGGCTTCAAGAGAGCTTAACACCCAATTCAGAGCAAAAGCAAGTGATTATGGAAGCGTGGATGGCCGAAAAAGTGACACATTCAAACAGCAGTTCAGAGACAGGAAGCCAAACAGCTCATTCACAGCGCCGGTCCAACAAGAGCCATTCAAAGCCAGGCAGCATGTTCGTGATGGTGCACAAAGAGTTAGGAGTGACATGACATGATCAACATTTTCCAACATGTAAAGACCAAGAGAGAGATAGAAAGAGCGCAAGAGAGAGAGAGAGAGACAGACAGACAGACAGACAGACAGACAGACACAGACTGTGGTATGTTGTACCTTCTGCTATTTTAACAAAGTTCAGATTGAGATGTCAGCCGTTAGATCCAAATATCACATTATTTAAAAAAAAAAGGGTTATAACAAAAAAATAAAAGAAACAGCAGGCCAACAAAGCAGCAGCTGCTACTGAAGTGAAAGTTATCTCTGGTGAAATATGTACAGATATATGTTCTGCTTTATTTAAAAACTTATTTTAAAAAAGACTTTTGCCTTTTACTCTTGTTGTCCTCATGCTTCCTTTCTCTTCTTTCATCCAATTTCCCCTTTCTGCTCTAGCCTCACTTTGTTCAAGCATCTGACTGTTTTTTTTATTACTTGCTCATGTCATCAGTAAATGGCTGCTCTCCATTAACATGATCATCATTGTAACACCATTTATATATCACCACTGTGGTTGTTTTACTCTCTTATGATCACATCAAGCTTTAGGTTTGGATAGCTCAAGCTGGGCTTGGTCAGGTTTCTTACTGTCCAGTGTGAACTCTAGCACAAACTCGCTGCTGCCAGGCGGGAAGTTGTGTGTCCAGCTGACGTTAGCGTAGTTACTGTTAGGCTCCACCGTCAGATTCCCGATTTCCAACCCAGAGGCCACTACACAAGGGGTGGGGGAGGGGGAGTGGGGTCAGGGTCAGGGGTAAAAGGTTAAAGGTCAGGGGCAAGGGGCAGAGAGGGCACAGTTATAACAACCACACACAGGGCTTCATTTAGACCTATGCATGGTGCTAGCATTAAGGGAGTCATCCTATAAGAATGATGGTTTTGATGGGGTCCACTCAGAACCAGAAGTAAATTTCATATGTTCATGGACAGAAAATTCACTCATGAGAAAAATCCAGAGGAATTTTCAATTCATGAAACACTTAACTGCAAAGTTTATTAGGGTTGTCGCAATGACCGCAATTACCAAATACCACACTACTGACAACCACAACCACGAGAACCACTATGTTCATATGTGTTCCTTTTCCAAGAGGCTGGACTCTTCTTGTTTGTATGAGCGTTAAATGAATGATCAGTGCTTCAAAATAATGAACAAGTAATACGAGGGCCAGTAACAGTTCAATGACAGCTTGATACGTTTTCAAACTGGAAACTGCATGTTTCATGTTGTTTTAGTGTGTATTTTGTGTTATCCTGTTGAACTCAGCATTAACATGCTGTAGCATGGTAGCTACAGCCACAGGCTAAGGTAATGTTTGACTAATGTTGTAATATTGAGGGACCAGCAAGAGAAACTGTGTGAACCCTGAGCCTCATTTGAAGCCAACTTAAGATGAGATTAGCAGGCTGGATGCTGTAAGTGATTTTTCATGTTGCTTTCTATGAAAGTTTACGGTGTTGCGCAAGCAGCGTTATGGCATGTTCAGACTGCCCATGACAAAGCATCAGGCTACAAGTTATTTTCAATGGAAGCTGGTGACATGAAACCAGAAACTGACGTTCAACACTACAAATCAAAGTTGAGCTGGCCTCCACTTTTCTTAGCACTTGGTGGCAATGTAGTTGCCCATGTTTGGCTGTTTTTGCACCGATACCACTTTTATTCAGACCAAGTACAGGTATGAGTACTTACATTTGGGCATTTTCCTATACCAAGCACAGATATGAGTACCTATTAATGCCATTACTGTTCTTACAATAACTTAAAAAAAAAACATTTTTGTTTCCATCAGATGTTCCTCACTTTCTAAATTGTTGTTATTGTTTCCTGCTGCTCACATCAAAGAACTCCTTGAACTCTGCATCATGTTGGTTCTTTGGATGTCTTATCAAATTACTTGTGTTGAAGGAGCAACTTTTTGTTAAATGGTATCAGGTGTGGTGGTATCGGAGTAGTTTTATGAGCCGAGTATAGTACATCACTGGGCTCATACCTGATACGGTGCATCTCTAATAGACACTCCATTCAATTTTATTTGTGTAGTGCCAAATTTAATAAAGGTATCTCAGGTCACTTTTCAAATAGAGCAGGTCTAGACTGTGCTCTTTTTACACTCAGTTGTTCTTACTAAGAGGAAGCACTGAGGCAACTGAGGAAAAATAGACATGCCTTGAGCATAACGATATAGCAACGTGCCAAAAAGAAATGGTTAATCGGCAGCATTGTGTAATGACTAGCACTAAGCTGCTTGCTTGATTAGACCAAAAAGTTGCTGGCTGGGCAGTGAGGTGTGATCTGCAGATAACGTTACAGTTAGTGTTACTGAAACTAAGAAAAGAATGGCACTGATACAGCATACTGTCCTTCTGAACCAACCTAAATAACTGCATGGGAAATTCTGTCACTGCAACCACCCTAATGTTCACTTCTGGTTTAGAGTGGACTCCAATGCTAATTGAAGCTAAAGAGCAAAGAAAATGGTGAACTCTGCCAGTATTACAATCCTCATCACTCTAAAGTGTTGAAGGGTACTCAGAACTTTACAGTTATCAAAATTCATTTGTTAGAAAGTTTGGATTCTCACTTCCTGACCAGGAGGATAATTGCTGGCTGCATCACAATATGCTGAAGTAATTCCCCAGTTTTTGTACAGTGGGTACAGCACAGCTTATCGGAATGCAGCCCTGATATAGTTTCCTGTTTCGTCAGGTGGGAGAAGGCAATTTATATCCATGAAGTGCCATTCATGGTTAACTAAAACACTAGGAAGACAGTAAAACACCACAATGGGACAGCAGCGTGTACCGAACATGTGATCAGTACGCTTGGTGACCAGCACAGGACGTGTGGTGGTAGTAGTCGCCTCAGTTGTAGTGGTTGTAGAAGGAGTAGTAGTAGTAGTTGTAGTAGGAGGCGTAGTTGGAGTGGTGGTGGTGGTGGTTGGAGTGGTGGTAGCAGCTGAGGTACTAATGGTTGTAGGAGCGATGGTGGTAGGAGGAAGAGGAGCGAGAGGAGGAGGAGTAGGAGAGAAGGCTGAAGCCAGGGAGGCATCGGTAAGCTCAACTACAGGGGAGGAGGTGGGAGAGAGCAAAGGGTTAAAGATATGGCAGCAGGAACATCTCACAGGTAGACACACGCTGACACACACAGTAGAAAATTCAATGAAGCCCTGAGCTGAAACACGCAAGCAGCACATCAAAGATCTGACCAAATCACCATGAGTCAATACACCATCACACTGTTCTTTTGAGTGTTTCCCACTTCATCTCTGATGGGATCAGCACACACTTCATCACTGTCCTGCAGAGATTTAGATGCCACTGCCACCAAGAGGACAAATGCTGACATTACAACATTACTGTCACACTGGGAGAACGTACTGTAATTCTTTAAGAGCCAGGGTTGGAAAACCCCAAACATAACATCAAGGCTCTCCACTGGTTTTACAGATAAAAATCAGTTAACTCATCTTGAAAAGTGCTACTCAGCCTGTGAAAATAATTAGAATGCGCCTTCTCTGGCAGGACAGAGCCACAGAAAAGTGTGCTCAGGCTGGGATCAGACACAGAGTCTTTTTCAGCACTGACCAAAACATGTCAGTGATGTGTCAGAGAATCAGAAACTGACATACTGACAGCTGGTATTAATTCTTTCCAGGTCTTTTTTTTTTAACTTATTGTTTGATTAGATCAGACCTGGGCAAAATGCATCCGGATGCGGCTCACTGAAAGGTTTCATGTGGCCTGCAAGGTCATCATGAAAATACCAAAAAATAAAAAATCAAGCAAAGATAGTGAATAGCATGTTGTTTACCATTAAACCATTAGTGCTGTATTCATTGGTAATGATAATAAACTGTATATTTTATATCAAACTGTAACTTAATTCACTCAATCCTGTACATCCATGTTGTTTATGTTGTTCTTCTTCTACCTTTGCTGCTACTATTGTTGTAACCTGTATGCAGCCTGCATGGTTCACTGTAAAACATCAAGTTTTGGACATTGCCAACAAAATATTCATCACATGGCAAATCAGAAAGGGTGACAATCAGCAGAAATGCCCTATACAGAACATTTCCAACCATTCCATTATTGGAGATTTGTCCATGATTAGGACCTTATATCATTTGTGTCTGGCCCACGGCAGCCTGAACAATTTCTCATGTGGCCCCCCATGAAAAATTGTTGCATTGTTTTAGACAAAAGGAAATTTAGTCTCAAATAATTTTAAACTAGTAAAATAGTGCATTTAAGAAGTTTGGCTTTTTTTAAAATTAAACTGATTTTGAGAGACAAAGATGTTTAAATCCCTCCAGGCAGGTACTGACAAATTTCTTTGGTATTTGTAGCAAAAATCACAGTCACAGTGGCACTGGTACTGAAAAGCTGCAGATACCCAGTCCTAGTCCTCTGTGACTTTTGTGACACTATACTGCCCCCTGGTGGGGGTCAGGCCCTCCTCAGGTTGGGAACCAGCACATCCTTTCCCACTGATTTCCACTTGAAATGTTGTTCAGTCTTACTGTACCTGGAAGTTGGGGTCATCTCCAGCCTGTGAAGGGTCCCACTACTGGTGCCCCCACCCCAAACATTCCCATCATAGAACAATCCCAAACCCCAGACAGCATGCTTGTTATCACTGGGCCGGATGTCAAACATGCCCTGAAACAACCGTGCGAGGGAGAAAGAAAGTAGGACAAGATGATGGAAACGTCAGTATGTTCAGGAGTCAGTTCAGCCCAGTTAGGTAGTCCTGTTCAGACCAAAGCTACAAGCCACCTTACCTGTCATCCCCAGTACTGTGTGTACAACTGAGCAGGTGAACAGATGCGATAGATAAAGATGGCAGAATGACATGACTTTTGAAAAAAGCTCAGAAGCAAAGATGATCAAGCCAGTGAGTGAGTGCGCAAGCCAACTGCTGATGTCATCCCCAGCACACTCATCAAGTCGCATCACTCATCATAATGTTTCCCCCGTTCTGACATTCTGATGCAAGGACGTGCGTCTCCTCCCATCACACACACTCTCCCAGTCAGAACAGCAGTGTCATCATGACATTGTGTCCAGTGACAATGAGTGAAAAACTTCAGAAGCACAAGTTGCTACATGGGGCTAACTTGTCTCTCGTGGCAGACAGGAAGAAGCAGTGATGCTGTGAGATTGTAAAAGTGCGCCATCAGGGATTGGCTCAGACATCAAAGGTTAAAGGTCTTGTTCGATCCCTGAAAGCACACAGCAGCAGCCAAACAGCAGCTTTACATACAAAGGGAAGATGGGGAGATGAGTGGAGGCAGACAGGCAGATGGACAGATGACAAGGGAAAGAAAAACAGCGTAGACAGCAGTTCAGTCCAATAGCAAAAACACAGACTGGTCTGTTTTCACTTAAAGCTTTAGACCATTTGGCTATTTCATATCAGTATAAATGTAATGATTTTGGGGGTTGTGACAGTTGCTTGAACAATAAGAAAACTCTTCCTTAAGGGCTAAGGACCTAGTAATAGGTATTTATAATACATTTCAGACATTTTAAGATGAGTTTAAACTAATCTAAATCAGAAACAATACATGAATCATTTACAAAAATACCAATTCGTTGTGGTCTTATGTGATTGCTCAGATTTTTGACAATAATCTATAGAGTATAGATTGTATATTTATCTATATATCTGTTCACAACATTGCTGACATAAACACATCTTTTACAAAAGTTCATTCTTGACTTGGAAATAGTTTTAAAAACCAATACAAGTTCAAGCATTTGTTAGAGCTGTGCCTGAGGAGTCTGACTCTGCATAGGATGTTTTACTTTGAAAATCATTTTTCCTTGGTTCTGTGCCTCTGCCATGGCCAAGTAGGCTACATAGTTCATTTGTTTCTCCTTTTTTTGTGTTTTTTTAACAGAGAAGTGGAGTCTGACTCTGCAGAGTTGTTTTATTTTGAAAATTGACTGGCTTCTCTACACCGTCCCTGTGTCTGACTTCCTGCTCAATTTGATCTGGTCTGTGCAGCATGAGAGTCGCAGCAGAGTGGAGAGACACTTCTGAAATGCACTGCTGCGCCTCTGATGGAATCACAGGCATCATGTGGAATGGCTGCTATCAGCTCTGGTGGCCACGCCCGTTGGAATCAAAACGTTAGGACTGTTCTGTCAAATCTTTTGTACTTTTAGAAATCATTACTAGTTTTGTCATCATGGTCACTGGGTTGTTAACTCTTGTCTTAGAGGATCTGTCACTCAGTACAGTGTTTGCAGGATTTGGATCATGGATTGTTCCTTGATAAAAAAAAAGAAACTGGCCACTGACAAAGTCAATTTCAGAGCCTTGGTTCTGTTAACCTGCTTGTGCATGTTGATTATGGAGTCATGGAACAGCTTCCTGCAGTCTACCACATGCAGGTCTTGTATGTAACGTTAAATGTACTGTAAGTTTTTAGGTTCATATACAGATAATTTACTTTTTTTTAATATGAGAGCTGGAGGACCTCCGTATACTCCACAAGGGTGTGATATTTGAACCCAGTGGGGTTAAAACTAATTCAGAGAGAGGGTGGAAGAACTGCACTTTAGTGGACAATGCAATGACGGTGGACTGCACTGCTGCTTTATGTTAAAATGAACAGATATAGAGACAGACATGAAGGATGGGGGTGGGGCAAGGCGACAGGCAGACACGCTGTGCTTCTCACTCCCCATTACCTAGACCTGTAGCATCAGTAAAGTTCTCTGCCAACAAAAAGAGAAGGGGAGACAGGAGAGAGAGGAGAGGTATAAGAGGGACAACAACAACGACAGCGGCTGGAAGGTCAGTTCAACAGATATTCACTCAGCACTAATGGTTCTAACCGTGCAGTCTGCCCAGCACGGCTACAGACCAACTACAAGTGTTGTGAATGTAGCTGAAACAACCTTTTAACAGTAGAAGGCAGTCATTTTGGCCATTTTCAAATTTATATGTGCAATAACTTTGCTGAATTAAAAAATACAATGCTGCTGTTACCTGACTTTTCCTAAAAGTGTCTGTATTTTCATTTAAAATGTTTTTTGTATAAATTACACAAAAGACAAAAAAAAAAGATATGATTTTACCTATTTCAGCCACAGCCACATGGAAATTGCCACTGTTATGTCTTGGTTGTCTCATTGCCTCTGTCAGTATAATTTAGTGGTCTCCAATTTCCAATTTACCAAGGTTAAAATACACATAATTAATTAATTAAACTCAATTGAAAATAAAGTAGGGGAGACCAGGGACATTTATAACACTTTTTGTCTCAGCACCCATAACTCACTGAACTTTTGTGTTAAAGTTCTCAAATTTTGAAACAATGTACCTTTACTTATTACAAATAGCAAGGTTTCCAACTTTTTCCCCATAGGCTATGATTATTTTTTCTGATGATTCTAGGTGGAAATCTGTTATTCTTAATGTTAAAATGACATGTTTTCAGTAAAAATACATTTAACTGTTTCTCAGCTGACAGTCAAATATCAACACACTGCTATGCCTCAAATATATGTGAAAGTTGTTAACATGAGCACCTGGACATCTTCTTCTGCTCTGCTTTGGGTCCGTGTGTGTGTGTGTGTGTGTGTGTGAGGTGATAATGTCGTCCATCACAGAAAGAGCAGTTCTTTCTCCATCTGATACCCTCACAAAGAGCCCTGTGTCTGTTAAAGTCTCTCTCACTATTGTATGTCTCTGTACTGTCACACGCATGCACGCACACACACATGCACACAAACACACGCACACACACACACACACACACACACATACACAGGTTACAGTGATTCGAACCAACCTAGTTCCCATGCAGCGAAAAGGGCTGAAAGTGGTGTAATTATGCAGTAAAAGGCAAAAAGCAGCGGAGTGAAGGTTCACTGTCCTCTGCCCTATTGGGATACAGAATACTAGACACACTGTCTGACCCCCTGTCTCGACCGCAAGCAAGTCTGATGCATCACCTCCATGCATCTCACATCTCAGCTGCATTACATGGGCATTGGACCTTTTCTGCAGCGTTTTTGTGGGCAAACTGTACATTTACTGCCACTAGACAACTTACTACTAAGCTTTACAGATCCAGCCACTTGAAATTTCCCACGCCTTTCGAAAGCCTTCCGGAAGCCTTCCAATGTCCTGCCAGTTTCCAGCCAAATACCATTTCCCCCCACCTTTGTGGGGCGGCGCCCAGATTCCACTGTAACACGCCCATTTATTCAATTACAAGATGTTACCATTAGATGGCGCTTCCCTCACAGAAACACAAAAACTAACAAAGATTTAGAGGTGCTTGTACTTCACCTTGTAGTATTTCCATTCTAAGCTACATTATTCATCTGATCCACTATCTCAGATGCGAATATTAGCCTACACTTATTGCACTACTTTTATTTTAAAGATTTAGTTTGGCCTATTAGTTAAAAGCACTTTTGTACAATAATATAAATTTGTTGCTAGGTTATATTATTATAGGTTACAATAAGCCACCCCAAAGAATGTAAGTTATTAAAATGACCACCTTTAACTGCTGCAGCATCTGTGTTATAAACACATTAGTTATCAAGGAAAACCGAAAATTGTTACAATTGGCCCAGGTCTCCCCTATCTGAAAATATGGAGTCTCAGAATAATGAGAAACGTTATGAAAATAACTTAGTGCCTGAAAATTATTACTTAAGTCATTTTGAAAAAGTTGCTCATTAAGAGACTTACATTTTAAAATTACATTAACATTTATTAAGAGACGAAATCATTTTTTAGTTTATAATGTGAAGAATTATAAAATGTCTCTTTTATGAGTTTGTTCAGACATCAACAGTG
>JAJHUR010121849.1:390-13996 GCA_027495735.1 Lutjanus campechanus | reverse complement strand
TGCCATAACATATGCAATATGGATAACTACTTAAATTCAGAATAGAATAGAATAAAATAACACACATATATATACAGTTATTTACATATATACATATTCATGTATAATATGCAATAATATCTGATCAAATCTTGATTACAACTGAACCAAATACTAAGGCAGCTTCTCTCCTCAAGCTGCTGGTCATGAGGAACACAAATGAAATAAAGTAGTTCACAGTGAGCTGCTGGACCCGACAGGGCATGTTACATGATTCACTTGCATTTTGCCTCAGATTGTGATTAAGCTAATTGTTGTAAAGTTGTTGTTGTTGTTGTTGTTTTTTTCAGCAGTTACTGTCCAGCTAAATACAAAGGGCGAAATACTCAAAAATAATTAAATACATATTCTAATCCATTTAATTTAAAAACTTCCTCTCCTCTCTGTACTCTGCCCCCTTGACAGGAAACGAGGTGATGGACTCAGTTTCAAACCGTGCTGCAACACAAAGGCGACTGCTGTACACATGCTTCCTGTGGAGAACGTACAGGGGATAAAGTTCACCTTCTCTGTGTGTGAGTCAGTTGTCCTACAACCCACACACAAACCCACTGGTGGGCACATTGAGCATCCACAAACTTCCTTAAAAAAACATATGCACGCATATGCACAAACACACACAAACCTTTCAGCCTCAGCTCTGTTACTCATAGTTCATCTCTGGCACTTATTGCCAGTTTATTGCGTAACCTGCATGCTGCGGTTGCCATGCAAGCAAGAACACATACAGAACAATGTACAGAACAATGCGTGTGAGTGTGTGAGTGTGTGTGTGTGTGTGTGTTTGTCGGTGCCCTATGGTGCATGCACAGAGACAGAGGGGAAGCAATAAATGAATACTCCGTCCTGGCAACAAGCTGTTTTCCTGTCAACATTGCTGTTTCTGTGCACGAGTGTGTGAGTGTCTATCCATTCTGCCAAACTGTTTTTCCAGTCAGGAAACGGTGGAGTGTCATTCTCTCTATCATCCTCCACCACTCCTTCAGTAAATGTACTTGAAATCTCAACACTAGCCAATGGCACTCTAGCTCTCTTTCTTATTGTTTTTTTTCCCTGTATCTCTCTTCATTCGTCTGATGTCTTTGTGTACTTGTCATTCGTAGTGATGGATGGTCAGTGAGGGAGGAGGAGGACAAGGAAACATAATATGACAGGATAAGTAGAAGAAAGGGGTATCACAAATCAGTAGAAGAGGGAGAGACAGACAAGACAGACAGAACAGGAGACAATAACACACAGAGTTTGGGAAAGGAAAAAGAAAGATCAGAGGAAACACAGATATAGGGAAATAATAGAAAAATAGTTTGATGAGCCATCTTTTTTAGTGGTCAATGAGGGGGTGTGAAAATGGGACCAGTGGTCGAGGAAGCATTTTGTAGCAGCGCAACAAGCAAATGACCAAACTGCTATTGTAAGAAGCAGAGAGGAGTACCAGAAGGGAAGCTAAGCAATAAACCGCTGTGGGAGCAAAATTTATTCTAGCCACATTAAAAAATCTATGTCAGTGTACACTATATTTAGAATATTTTCAACACTTTACTTTGCAGTCAGCCTTTTCTGACGAGAAACAGCCATTATATGAGCCAGTTATCGCTTTCTTCAAACCAACCAAACTCTCAAATCAGTCATTTCACCTCGCAGAACCTCAGAGTTGCTGAACTGCTGCTGCCTCAATCTGTTAGTTTGTTTCTTTTATTTTGTGACTTTAGTGCTTTCAAAGTATCGTTCAGATTCACTGAAGTCACACAATAACACACACAAAAAACAACAGATAGAGGCAGTGGTAGACCAACAACTACTGTGTAAAATGACTGATTTCACCCTTGGACTTTGGTTTTCTTTGGAGAGAGCATTATTTAGCAACTGTCTTCACTAGATTTTTGAATTTTGAGCCCAAATTCAAGTTTTGAAATATATTTTTAAAAAGTTTTGCCAATCTATAATCTTCAGTTGTGTCAATTTACTTTCCTTCTGTAGATGGACTAAAATCTACAAAAGTCCAGCAATCTTTTTTGCAGCAGTCAGCCTCTTGGATTGAATGGTTGTGTAAACTGTGACTCGACGATGGCACCAGATGAGAGGTCAGATGTTCATCTTCAGAAGACCATCAATAACAACTGTAAATCTGGTGCTTATCATGGCATAATTTTTTTTTTAGATAATTTTACACGCACTTAAGTATTGATCAAGGCAGATGAAAGGTCAATGGGTCAGCAAAATCGCTGGGAATAATTCTTTGGGGACCGTAGATACGGTGTGATATGTATTTCATGGCAATCTTGTGAACAAAGTTTTGTGCAGATGGACAGATAGACAGATGGACCAAACGATTGACACTGAAACCCTTCAGCCCGCTGCTCACACTCATAGCAATCAATATTAAGATTCTGAAGAGGACATGTTTTAGGGAGAAAAAATGGCCAAAAAGATTTGAGTGTCATTCAAGTTCCTCTTTCTAAACTAATTAAATATGCCTCACAGCTACTTAGATTATATATCTCCATAAAGTAACTCATTTCAATCACACGAGTAATATGTGGCAGATTGCATAATTAAACACACATTCAGCATTCTGTAGCAATGCCACCATTTATGCCATGTATAGAGATGCAAGCAAAGCAACCTTCACCACTTCCTGATAAAAAAGAGATCTTTTATGTCCTCTTTTCTGTCTGTTTCCTGGGACCTCAAGTTTCTGTGGTTAAAACCTGCACGCCAGGGGCGGTACTCATCACCATGGCAATGATGGCACCACACTGTCGAGTTCATTCCCTGGTCAACCTGCATAACTGTGCCTGAGACACAGCGGAGATGGCTGATTTCAGGAAACTGGCTCTAAAACTGAGTCTAGTCACAAATTCAAAATGATTTCTGATGATGATATTAATACAATAGCTGCATTTTACCCATCAAGCTGACACTGTTAAGCAGAGGGACTGACTGGAACAGAATGATCTTCATTTCCAAAATAATCAAATTCGAGGGAACCAATCATAAAGACAGCATATTATCTCATACTGATTGGATTCCTGTAAACTGAGCATGAAAATGCAATGTGGGGGGAAAGAGGATAAAAAGAAACCAGGAGAGACAGGGGGATTTTTCTTTATTTTATTAGAGCAGACAAAGCATATGACTCAACAGTTCTGGCCACATAAGAGAGTATAGAATATAATTAACATATAACACTGGTAAATGAGCAAATAATTCAGTTTAAAAGCAATAAAATATTTATTAAAATGTTTGAATAGGAGTGCTCCCAGGACTCAAATTGAGTTTGTTTGAGGTGCTCTTTGGATAAGGACATATATACACAAAACTCAACACAAAAACTCCAAGGCACTATCTTTTGAAATAATTAAAATGCCTTTTTTGCAACAGCATGGTCATATTAGACCTTAAAATGAACAAGACTTCATCTTATTTAAAAGAGTGCCTGTAAGGTTTTTGTGGTATTTGTAATAAAATCAAGAGTTGAAATTATTGTGGTATATTAAAGTGATCCATAAATAAAATACAACCCTACAGCCAGCTTGTATAACACATGGGACAAAGAAGAGAGGGGGGAATGAAAGAGTGAGAGGGAGAGTGAGGGAGAATGAAAACCAAAACTACCTCCCACCCTCCACCCCGCCACCCAACACACACAAACACCCATACGTCAGAAGAGGCCTGTATTTAGCACGGCCGCTAAAACTCCAGCAACAGTCAATCACCTCCTCAAAAACTGATTGGAAGAACAGGGGGAGATGGCTTCACATTTCAGGGTCTGACAAAGAAAGGAAAACAGCTGATCACAGCACTCAATGTGACGGACACGTCACTCTCGGTTCAAAGTTAAACCTGGGACATCAGCTCAGGAGGGAAAGGGGAAGGTAACACGTAAGCTCTGGTAAACAGAAACTTAAAGAAATCATTAACCAACTTTTATACATGAATAGAAACAGACCTTTGGGATTCTACGTCAAAACAAACAGAGCTACACAAAGACAAACACTGGTTCACACCGACAAAGATTAATTTAGTCTATGTTCTGATTATAGTTTTGCCAAACTATGTTTAAAATGAATAAATCCAGATTCAAAACTAAGCCAGGTTCTGTTGTACATGTCAAAACTAATCTCAGTTTAATAAAAAGTTATATTGTTTGCTAGCTGGTTCAAAAAGTTTTTTTTTAAAGTTTTTTTTTACTTATAATGTTTGTTGGCTGGTTAATATGTTTTGGTTAAAAAAAGTTGCATTGTTTGCTGGCTACCTTTAAAAAAGAATAAAGTTACAGTGTTTGCTAGCTATCTAAAAAATAAGAAAAAAACTTATATAGTTTGTTTGCTAGTTAGCTTAAAAGTTAAAGAAACCTAACATTACCTCACATGTTTGCTGCCTAGCTAAAAAGCTGGTTTGCCTGGTCAGTCTACTCATGATGACTATGCAGGAAATTATTTTTTTCAGTCCACCTCAAAAAGGCAGCTATTTTAAAAGTTAGCCTAAACCTCATCAAGTGTAAGTTTAAAGTTAATACTGGATCAAAATTGATTTGGTGCAAAAGAATTCAAATTAATCTAGGTTTAGAGTAAAAACTAAACAGAGGTTTGGAGAGAGCTTTAAATTTATTTTCCTTAATTTTAAGCTAGTTTAAAAGTTTAGTGTAACAAATCAAAGTTAAACCAAACAAGAGGAACTTTCTTACTTTGGAGGCCCTTGTGGAAAAAAGTGGCAGTGTTTCCACTGCCAGAACCACAAAATGTCAAAGATCAAATTATCTCACTAAAAATCTACTCCTTTTTCCTTTTAACTGGTTAATGTACAACTCACTGTAACAGGGGAAAGGGGGAAATGGTAAACACAGGCTGTTTCATCTGATTTAAATGAGAATCTGACCTGGTGGCAGATATTTAGAATAACTACATAGAAACAGCTAATCCTCCTGCTGATGGTCACGTTTGCTTATGTTTGGTCATACAGAAACATCAGTATTAAGTTGAGACAGTTTCATAACCAGTTAAAAACTCCTTCTTGTGGCTTTAATTGGGGTTAAAGATGAATCGTTGTTGGGTGCAGCCCATCCAAAGACTTCTACAGAGCTTATTGGTAACAATGGTATTCAGCCTAACAGGGGGGAAGGGGTCCTCCTGCTCTCCAATGTGAAGTGGAAGATTTGGAGGAGGAGGACGAGGGAGGTATCTGTGGCATTCCACCCCTCTAAACCTGCCAGGCTGGTTTCTGGGTCATTAAAATTCCTCTTCTCCTCACTTCTCCTCTCGAAGCCACAGTTTCTGCCCCAAGCGACATGTTGGCTCCTGTCCACCTGCTCGGCCTCGCCCCTTCTCCTCCACCGTCACTCTCTCTGTTTCTGTTATCTCCCTGCTGCAGAGCTCACTGCTCTCTCTCGGTGTCTTTCTGGCTGTCTTGTGTCTCCGTCTCTGTCACCCCTTCATCTCCCTTCTTTCTTTTCCACATCCAGATGTGATCACAATAAATTGCCTTTGACAGCACATATCTAGACAGTCATCCCTCATCTTTGTCTCCTTTCACTCCCTTCCAACTCTCTATTTCTTTTTTTTACTTCAACTCACCTTCCTCTCCTCGGTGTCTGCTGCCTTCCTCTCCAGTGAAGCGTGTAAGGCGGTATTCTCTGGAGTGTCACTTCTGCTTAAATCTGAGATGATGAAGCAAACAAAGTAAACGTCAAACCTGCCCAGACTCCTTACCACTTGTTTAAGTATCCCCTGCCAACAACAACAACAACCACAACCACAACAAAAACAGGCATGACCTGACTAAAATATGTACAGGCAACCTGAGCTTCCAAGCACTTCCAAATGTCACCTACACAACAGAGAAAACAACAACAACAACAACAGGTCCGACGAAATAAGCTGGCGAAGCTGTCACATGTTGAAATTAAGTTGGCAGATAACTTCAGAATCTGATGCTGACTGTACATGTTGGTTGAGGATTACCACTGATTTGTCTACGTAACACAATGCAAGCCATTTATTTGTGTCCATACAATGGTTCCATGTAACAAAGAAAGCTATGGAAACCTTAAATCATAAAGGCTGCAAACAAACGTGTGTCAGATTGTCTGTGTGCATACCAAGTCCTTGCTACCGCCACTCATAAAACATGATGCACGTCATATATGACACGTTTAGTTTTGCATGCAAGATATTTGAAGCATGCATATGATGTCATTGCCAGAAAACACTAACCCTAGACAAAGGTTATTATAGTTAAGTAGAACTAAACTAAATTAAAAAAAATAAAAACTAGACTTTAGAAAGTCAATTTGTTAACATTAAAATTCTTGATGACCAAGGAAGAAATGGGCTATATAGTGAAACAAAGTAGAATGAGAATGATTTACATAGGGAAAATGAACAAGAGTTTTATTTTGCGAAAATTTAACTGAATTAATTAATTATTAAACTGAACTTATTATTGTCAACGATTGATAATAATTGTGTAGTGGGGATATTTTTTTCAGCCTCTGAAGGGAGCATGCCAGAACTGCCCTAAAAGATGTTTTAGCAATCCAGAGTTGCCACACTGAGAACTCAGCTTGTGAAATAGTTGTATATTGTCCTTTCTGTGTGTCTGGAGGAACTGTGTCAAGGAAATAACCCTGATGATGTCATAATGATGTCATTAGGGTGATCTCGGTTTTAGTAATTAAATTTATTGCCATAAGACTGTGGAACAATTGGGAGTTTCCAGGACTTTGAAATAAATGAACATTTACTGGGCAGAGAGGGACTGATGAGAAGTTACAGTGCAAGATGCATCATGGGAAATGTAGGATCCATTGAGTTTGGAGTTTGATCAACACTAGGGGATAAAAGTCAGGATATTTTAGACTCTATTGATTAAATCTTTTTTAAATCTGTCTATTACAAGTAAGAATAGGAAAGAAAACTCATCATTTCAAGGTAACTGTCTTCACTAAGTTTTTGAGCTTTTGACTCAAACTCAAAAAAAAAGTTTTACCAGGCTATATTTTTTAAGATTATTTACTTTTGTTCCTTGAGTTTTAGAAACAATTATTGTTTTTGTATATGTATTTCAAAATTACTAAGTAAACACATTAAAGTGAAAGTCAACAATGGTTAATGATTTAATATATTTAATTGAAATCATTACATTTAAGTTTCAAACACCAAAATAAAAACAAGTTGGGTTCACAGGTCACTGTGGACATTTTTTTTTATTTCTTAAACACAAAGACTCAAGTTTATCCAATGAAGAAAAGTAAATTATCTCAACAAAACATTATATGTTGGTGTTTATTTCAAAACTTAAGAGTTTGAGTTTTACTTAAGACTCTTAGTGAATGTTTTGCTCAACAAATTTTTACAGTGTAGTTACCAAAACACTTAACAAACCTTGCAGCTGAAGAGGCATCAAAATGAACTGTCCATGCAGTTTGGTGTTAGCATGCAAACTAGAGACAATTTTGGTGACAATCTTTTTGTAATATATGAGTAAGGACCAATAGTCACAGAGCAAATAGTCTTACCATCCAGTAACACAAAAATAATGTGTGCCATTCAGTTACTTCACAAAATTCCAAAAAGCGCTATTGTCCAGATTGCAAAAGAAATTTCTCTTTTTAATTATTATATGGCAACTTATAACTCCAGTGTTTGTTAATAAAAACAGTATCTATCTATCGCTACTTTCTGTGACTGCTAAAGAGACAAAAACCTCCCTGTATTTCTGACTGTATAATGTCCACTACTCTGGAGAAACCTAGACAAATGGCAGACTTTGGGGAAATAACACAAGACCTGCTGACCCACAGCACACATGAACAACCACACACAAGCTCACACTCCCTCCCGGGCTAATCTCCTATACTGGGCCCCCTCCCCAAGAGCCAGAGCTGCCTTTGATCAACACACATTGTCAAGGCACACTGGGTGACCTCTGTGTGTGTGTGTGTGTGTGTGTGTGTGTGTGTGTGTGTGTGGGTGTGTGTGTGTGTGAGGCAGAGAGACAGAAGTTTAGTGGGGGTGGGAGGTCCTAACCTGAAGTGCCGGATATTGTTGCGCTACTTCCTGCCCTCTAAGCCCTGACCCGGGGAACCACGGCCAAAGAGCCTTTTGTTTAGCTGACCCTCAACCTCTCCTCCGCCCCTCCCCGTCTCCCTGTCCCCCTCTTTCTTTCTTCTTGACCTTTTCTCCCTCTCTCCTTGAACCTCAAACATACACTAATGCCAAACTCTTGGAATCGATCATCAAAGAGACCACCACAGCTCACACACTCTCCCACACACACACACACACACACACACACATGCATTCCTGCTATGTTGCCATAGCAGCAGAGATCCCTGATATCATGCTTTGAACCTGTATGCAAGTAGGTCATTCTCACCTTTAAGGTCCATTCAGACAGATCAGATGTGACACTGAGATGGTTCTTTCTAAAGGTTAATGTATGTATAGACACCTGAAACGTCTGAAGAAAAGCCAACATACATTATACACAGTGACATATTAACAAGAAGGTGAATAAACTCGTCCGTGGTGATCAGCACAGAGAGAAAACCACATATATGTGTTTTATGTCATGGTTTCAGGATTGATCATTTCAGTCAGTCTGTCTGTTGGTTGGTCCGAAACTTTGGTCCAGATTGAGATTTCCACCACCCCCACCACCTGCAGAAGGTCAATATGTCAACATCTAGGAGATTGATAGGCAAATAATTTGGTAGAGATATCACTGATACCCAGGAAAATACTGGCACAAACATGTCGAAAAGATAAAAACATCATGTTAACAGAGAAAAGATCTCTTCATTGTCACTCATTGTGGACAAGCTTGTTGACCACATTAATTGCATTTGGGATAAAAGAGCCACCATAGATCTTTTCCTTTGTATCCTAAAGTGAAACCTAATGATTTTGTTGAGCTCTTGGCTTTTCCTATAAGGTCCCCATGATTTTTTAAATTTTAAAATTGTCATTGTGAGCATGTTAACGTGGTAATGTTGACATTCAGCTCTGTGCAGCCTCACAGAGTTACTTGCATGGCTGTAGACTCTTAGTCTTGTTTAACTTGATGTAGTTGTAGTTTTGTCAGAGCAACATTAATTAGTATATTTAAAACTGAGGCTGCTTTAAGATATCTTATGGCAGAGTTTCCCAAACTTGTTCATGCCAAGGAACTTCAGAATAGATGCACAGAGCCCGGTTTGAAAACAAATGTCCTATGAAAATATATCATAAATTATTATACCCAGCTAAAAGGAAAGAAGGCAAAATCAATGTTACAAATTCGCTACAAAGATGAGATTTGGTGTGATTTCACCCTCCACTGCATCCCTGGTTTCCAGCCCACATCTCAACAGTATGAAGCCCTAATGCACATGCTACTACATGTGACTCAGCTGTAAGAGTGTATGAGGGCACGTAGCTCTCTGTAAGAAAGTTAATGTCTGCAATCTGATGCACTGGCACGTGTGCAGACAACACATGCAAAACTGATATCACACACACTCATACAAACACTAAAACACTATCTTCAGCTTTGACTCAGTCTACTTAAACTACCAGGCTTGTCATAGCTCTTCTACTTATTTCAGATTACATGCTGTCAGGCAGAGACAGAGAGAATGAATGAATGATGAATTTAAAGGTAGCCTGACTGGTTCAATCACAAAGAAAACAGTGTCTGTGTGTTTTGTATTTTGGAGCCAGGAGATTACGAGAGTGTCTGGGTTAAAAATAAAAAAAAAAGTGTGACAGTACTGTGCAGAGTGATCTCGAGCCGTGTCGAAGGAAAGTTCAATAGAGAAATTCCTGGTGCCACTTAATACTTGAGCATGGAGGGGAGCCTCATAATGGGTTAGCACCACCTCATGAATGTGTTCCCTCCAGCACTTTGGTCCATTAACATCCCTTTCAACCATTTAAGTTACCTGGTTACATCATTGCAGTAAATTTAAAAAAAAGAATCACTCCTTGTGCTTTTTTGAGAGACAAATGATACTGTCTGTCACTATAATGCAACACATCTCCAACAGACAAAAATACGTTTCTGCCTGGTGTTTCCTGTTTTGTATGTATGTGTACAAGTGTAACACAGCACAGAAGACACCAAACCATTTCAACTATTTTAGCCACATATTACTTTAAATAGTTCTGGGTGTGTTCACATATCAAAGCTGCCCTGCAATTTTCAACGTACGTCAGGTCTATCTGGGTATATGCAGGCTGCAGGTAGCTCACTCCTGATATTACCCATCTGCCTGTAAAAGGCTGCGTTCAGAAGTCATTAATGCAGGCTGTTTGACAGTTTGTTGACTGTACTGATGCAGATAGGGATCATGCTGCATGCAACACAAAGCAGGTGTTTGGATTTCATTGCACCAGTGGCCTAAAAACGGATGCTTTAGATTTGAAGCAACCACTGTAAGACAAGTGTGTGCAGGCATGTTTTAAAGGGGTAGTTGACATTTTTTGAATTGGGGATATGTAAGGTGGTCAGTTATATTAACCGTAGATGGCGGTCGCTAGGCCACCAGTTTGAAGAATCCGAGAGGAGTAGCCGTTTAGAGAAGCAATGTACTGCAGGGTCAGCAGCAAAACATATTTTAGCCACGTACAAAAAAATCTATATCAGTGTACACTATATTTAGCTCTCTCCACACCAACCAGACTCCACTGGCAAATAACACAGTGTCACACAATAACACAAACAAGCTAACCAACTGAAGCAGCAGTAGACCAGCAACTCCTGCGTTGTGGAGTTGTGCAGGAGTTGTTGGAAAAGGCTGTCTGACAGCAATGTACAGCAGTGAAAATATTCCTAATACAGTGGACACTTAAGCTGGTACAGATTTTTAGGGGGGGGGGGCTTTTCTTAAAGTGACTAATATCCCTTTTCCGTTCATATGGGCTGGTTTGGTTTAACTTGGTTTGACTTGGCATGTCAGTTCAGCATGGCAGGGATTTACATTTCTAGTGCAACAGGGCTACTTGCTTTCTGTGCTTGTGGCACAGCTCACCGCGATAAAACCGGTAATGGGTAATTTGCCTGCCGTGGCCAAAAGTGATGTGACAATGGAGAAGTCTCACAAATTATGTTTTGCTGCTGACCCTGTCCACAGCAGGACATCACTCAGCTTCTGTGCTGGTATTCCTCTCTGCTTCTCCAATCTGGGGACATGTTGACCACCATCTACTGTAGATAATACACTGATTATGGACAAGTACCTCATATGACCCCATTAAGTAATCCAAACTATTCCTTTAATGTTCTGTTTAGCCCTTCTGTTTTGATCTTGCTGCCACTTCCACTTACGCATATCTCTTCTATTCTAGTTGGGACTCCAGATAATTTTCCATGTGCTGTGTCCTGCCTTTGGCTGGATTAAAAAGATTGGAAAAATTGAATCATAAAAAATTATATAACTACCCCTCATTTAGCATTATTAACAGGATTTTCCCAGTATTCATGTGGCTGTTTCATACAGCCCATGAACTTCTTCATATTCATGGTGTTTCATCTCTCACACAAAACAATTAGTCATAAAAAAAAGGTTTTGGCACAGCTCAAAGGTTGTATGAGACAAACGCAGAACCAGTTTCAATCTGAGAGAATAGTACAGGCTGTGTTGCTGACTCACTAAATAAGGCACCTGCTATGGGCGTTGGAAGTTACACATATCTGGAAGTTTAGTCATATAAAGCCAACAGTCTCAGGTCACCAACACTGCTTTCATATCAGTAAAGCTTGATATGTGGTGGAGGAAGTATTCGGGTCCTTTAACTCACTTAGAATAATACTCAAATACTCCACTACAAGTCCTGCATACAAAATTTTTCATGTGTAAAAGTTAAGAATAATTAAAGTCTTCTTAAAGTACTCAGTGTGCAGAATGGTATTTTGTATGAGAAATGTGTTACTTTCCACCTATAAACCATATACAACACTTTCTCTATAGTTGTATTAAATCCAGAAATTTACCCATTGCGATTCACATGAAAGAGACAAAATTGCTGGCCATAATGAGAGTAATTATACAGCCTGACTTTCATCGTTGTTTATGGCACCCACGGGTTCCATTGCCAGTGCAGCGCCAATTACCTCAATAAAATGTATTTTTATGTTTCCATGCCGTGCAACTGTTTTGTGCGTAAAACAGGCGTGTCCAGGCTGAAGGCCTGTCACCAGTGTTAACTGATCTGCCTCCAGTAATTGTGTTGTGTGCAGGCATGTGAACAGATAAGATTCAGAAGCTGGGGGCTGAAACGTGGTACCTTTACTCAGACCCACCTAATGCCCTTTCATGTGGTTTTGGTTCATAGAATCAGTTTACTGTCCGTTTTATTCGGGACCGAGCATGGATTTAAAGTCACACCTGGGTTTATGTTCCTGTTCCTGCAAGCAGAGTTTCACTTAAAGTCTGCATATGATCCTCTATTTGTGCACTGTAGATATAAACTATTTGTTTTAAATTCAAAAGGTTAGCGTCTTGACTGTGTGAAAAGACAAGTTGAGGTATTTTTTAATGGTTCAAAACAAGCAACTTTTCTTGTCAAATAAATGATATTAGTTCAGATGTACTTGAGAAAAGTTTGAGGAGGTAGGGACTGAGTTCAATAATCATATTCATGTTTATAAGTTCTGAAATGTTCTGAAAATAAATACTTAAAATTGAAGTTTAATTAACTTGAATAAATAAAACTTGAATATTTACATAAAGTTAATGTGAAAAGATAAGTTGATTGCACCAAATACCTATATGAGTTTTTACAGTGTATTCAGATTTTGCCAAATAAATAGTCTAATAACACTCCAGTACACATACTGTCTCTGGTACATTGTGTTATTTTTAATCTCCAAAGCTATGACTGAAGTTTCTTGAGGTTATTACACTTCATAACAGCAGTCCTTCCCAGATGTATTAAAGGATCAACGCAGTACTTGTTGTTTCATGTGTTGCGATCACTCACTGACTTTTTAAAGACAACAAGCGAACAGGAGTTGGCAGGTAGGTATCTCTTTTATAGGGCGTCCTCTGAGACAAGTCAAAACTTGAACAATAGGACGTCGTTATGCATGTCAGCCCAGCAGGAATGCTCAAGATCCGTCGGTATGCAACCAGGCAATTACTCTCATATACGTCAGCTCTCTCGTTTCTTCAGCGGCAAGCCTGTAATTTCCCAATTATTAACCTTCATTGGAAGTGCTTTGACGGCATCAGTGTTTGTCTGGTAGATGGTTGTACACATTTCTGTTCATCTCTGACCTCTTGAACCGCAGCCTGTGGCCTGCACGTGGAAAAGTAAATCATTTAAAAACTGTGGAGCCGAGATCTGTTGGATGTTTGTGCGTGTCATAGTTTACATGTAAATAGCTGTGGCAGGAAGTTTGTCTTTTTGACCTTTGCCATTAATGTTCAGACGAATAATGGTGGGAGATGTTAAAAGATACACATGCTTAAAATAATAGTTCAGATTGATTGAGGAGGATTGTAAAGGATATTTCAGATGATTTAATATGTGGTTGGTACTCATCGATTGTCAGATGCCTGTCGCATTTAAGAAGGTCTACCAAA
>JAJHUR010121848.1:0-15012 GCA_027495735.1 Lutjanus campechanus | reverse complement strand
AGCTTCACCACGACAGCTGTGCCTCTTACCTGGAGATTTACAGGAATGTCCCATACATCACCTCCGTTCAACTTTGAGCCCCCTACTCGTTCACTGTACAGGATGTATCATGTCCTTGGCCACGGCATGTATGTTTATCTCACTTCCCACTGTTTTTCCACACAGTTTGAGGATACAACATAGGAAACATCGGAGGGGACTACAGAACACCACACCCACCACAAACAAAGGAGACAGTTGTTTAACAGAGCGATAATGACACCGGTTCTGACCCTTTAATGGAGATTAAAAAGTTTTTATAAAATCGAGGAAACATATAAATAATGACAATCATTTATTTTATATGTTATTCTTGTGTTTATATCAACAGTTGAATTTTATGCAGGTGAATGTGTGGTTCTTTATTACATCATATTTAGTGACCGGATGGTATTTTCGCCAGGTGACCCTTGTCTAAACTTGGCCGAGACGATGCTGGAACACCTAAAACAGCTGCGTGTCGCCATTGTTACACGCTGCCTGTATTTTTTTTATTAAAGTGTTCCGGTGCCTGTACTTTATTTATATATGATCAATTGTTTTCACTTTCCTCAAAACAATAACTCCAGTGGCCTATATCAAAGTTACTATCTGCTGATGTAATGGTGATACTAATGATAACAACTGCCGCCACAAGAAAATGAATAATGGTAGTCTGGGCTCAGTACAGCTGTTTGACTTTCTGTACACAAAAACAAACAAACAACTTGGCGACTATGTACTTACTTTACTTGAGTATTTGTTTTTTTCTTGGAAACTTCAGACTTTCACTACATTTCAAAGACAAATATTGTGCTTTTGACTCCCACAACATTTCATTTCTTGTTACTTTTAGGCGAAGCATCACTTTGAAGTCAGCTGTTGCTGTTTTTTTCTTTTCTAAAAGGCAACTGGCCACACGCTGTGTTCCTCTCAGAAGGAAATCAATCACAGTACCCGCTCTCGACTGGGATTGATGTAAAAGCAGAAATACGTCATCTGGGTGCAGTCTGTAACAAGAGCAAGCAAACTCTCCCTCTTTCATTCATACAAAAAAACGGTGACGGCTGGAGAAAAAGACTAAATTAAGTCTCAAGACTTTATTATAATTAGAAAAAGAGAAATAATTCCAGGTAGGCTTTTAATATTGGATTGTTTTTATCAGGGGAAAAAAATACCACATGATTAATGTATGTATATATATATATATATATACTGCCTCTGAGGACAGACAGAAATCTCAGTTATTTAACAGACTTGGAGAACTCCTTCCCGTTGGCTTCAATCTAATTTTATGCAGTGATTTTAATACAGTTATGTCAGAAAATGACAACAGCTGTCCTTTTTTGTTTCTGATTGCATTTCTATGCTGAAGTTTTTACAGGTGTTTCTACAGGCTTTGTGTGGCATCAAGTCAGTTCATCATTAGGTGGTTTCAGAGAGTTACAAGGTTCTGTGAAAACAATACAGCAATGTACTGATATTAGAAAATGTACTTTGTAATTTGTACTATTGAATAGTATAAGTATTAAAAGCAAGTACTCTAGTACTTTAACTCTTTGACTGAGCAACTGGCCCGTAGTGCTGTTTATACATGTAGATAGTTTTGATGTGAGCTGCAGAGTTTTGGAGATATCAGCCTTAGAGATGTCTGCCTTCTCTCCAATATAACGGTACTAAATCGCCCTCTTTCCTAACATCATGACTTGGTTACTCAAGATACTCCACAGGCCTTGTTGTACAGTATAGCATAGATGGATACATAGCACTACAGGCCAGAGAAGAAAAAAAAAATGTAGTTTTGATTTGGGGGTGAACTGTCCCTTTAATACGGAAGGCATTTTTCTGAATTAACAAGCCCGGATGAAACGATTGCACTTGATTGGCGGACTGTGTTTTGAGCTGACAGGGTGCAACATGCAAGAGTCTGACAGGATGAGGCGGCCTCAGTGGTTACAGGTTTGTGTAATAACACAAAGTTGACAGACAGCCCATTTGTGCCGCCACACTTTCAGTTACTCACGGATATTGATTGTCTTTTATCTCAGGGAAAAAGTAACCCGGACGAACCCCCAATTATGTTTATATAGATTAGCTATTATTTCTTATTTCATTTTAAGGTGTGAATGAAAATCAATCAAATCATAAAAAAATTGAAAATATCCTGTCTGTCTCATACCAGATTAGAAGTCTGGACAGCTATGTTGTTCGTCTCACTGGTGCAACGACAAATTTATGTGGTTCACCCTTTGACAGGCACATCCTGAGCTCATTGCCAAGGCCAACAAAGCTGATTTTCTCAAAGAACGACTAAACACATAGAAAATAGTAGATAGCACACGCATCATCAACCTTTTAACATGGACTCACAGTATTCAGTATTACAGTATACCTCTGCATGTTAAATGTTTTCAAAGCAGAAGTAAATGCTCGTTTATAGACATTTTTTGTTTTTTAAGTGTTTATCTGCTTAAAACAGGGAAATATTAGGGAAGTAACCAAAATTGCCTGGCTTCAGCAGCGACTGATAAGCTTAGAGATACTGTTTGAATAGTGAAAGGCTGTATTTGATTAGGAAGTGACTCAGTGTTGATATTAGCAGAGAAAGATTATTATTTTAGCCTGCAAATCGTGGGTCCAGTGGGAGAGATGCATGCAGGTTAGTAAAGTAAAGTTATAAATATAGACCCACGACAGCACTATAAACATTAACAACATCCTATTATTTCTGTGACTGCCATTTATTAACGCCTGTATGTATCTATAAACATTAGTAGCACAGCTGCCTGGAAAACTATAACAGAAATACACTCATGGCATTGGAAATGGAAGAGTGGGGTTTAATTTAAAGAGCAGTGGATCGCAAGATGATCCAAAACGTGTGATAATCCAAATCAAAGCTGATGGACAACTCATTCTTGCCACAACTACGGTTGATCGTGTTATAGCTCAAGGAAAAAGTATCCTGCACAAGCCCCTTATTGTGTTATGTCCCCTATTGTAGACAATAACACGATAACGAAAGAATTTCAGAGGGTGACAGGAGTCGTGGAAGTTAAAGTGATTTATTTGCAGCTCATCTTAATATTTGCAAAGATAACAAAGGTCTCAAAACATGGGGAAGATGGGACGAGATGGTCGTGCCAAACAAAAGAAATCAAATATAACAACTAGCCCTGACTAGCGCCTACCTCTGAAAACAAAACACGAACAAAAGACTGACCTGCACCAAAACAAATACAGGAGTGACACCAATCAATCAGCCTATTGCCTCTGGACAAAAGTTTTCCTCCTATAGTTGTAAAGTGGGCATAAAATTCATTACAAAAGAACTCGCTAAGCTTTTTGTTGGATTTTATTGCAAAAAACAGCCAGAGGTGGCTGTGCAGGTTCAGTTGTGGTTTATCTGGCTGATGTGAAAGTGTACCATTTGGCCTCATGATGAAATTAGAGGAAAGTTCAAAAGGTCACCAAGCATGTACTTCCAGAAAGCAGCGTGGAAATCTGTATTTTAGGATGCCTTGTTGTGGACTAGAATGTTGAACGCATAGAAAGTTAGGGAGAGGTCACCAAAGTTACTGTGATTCATCCTTTGAGAGCCATTGCAAATTTCCTCTTTATTTGGTCCTTGCTGAGGTGTCTTGTTCATGACCAAAGCGGCTGACAAAGAAGACATCCTGGCATTGTTTTGTTTTTTTTCAGGGCAAAATCCCGTAAATACAAGATGTGGGGGGCTATTGTTCTACCTAAACATGTTTATTTTTAGGTTCACCAAGCTGAGCATCTGTTTGACAGCTGGTTTTAATATATTCGTATAAGTTGTGACCACACAAGTTTGTTAGTATGTTATTCTGACCGTTGAACTTGTCTTTCATGTATGTGCAGTTAAGTAAAACTCACATTTTCTGTTTGGAGGAGTGAAATAACCAGAGACCCTTACAGTACACTGGTATTTTTATAAAGAAGCATGAGGTATGATGAGATAACCCAGTTTTTACAGCCCCAATTGAACTTTGAAATTCTGTGTGCACATTTTACAGTCTAATAAAAGCATTTGAGAGGATAACCTAGTTTTTTACACCCACAAGGATACATTTTCAAACCCACATAAATCATTGTCCAACTTTAAATGATGTTGCACCAAACTTTTAAACTATCATAAAATTAAGAAAAATTGCATCCAAACCTCTCTTGACACCTCTGTTTAGTTTTTGCCCTAAACCTATATTAAATTTAATTCTGCTGAATCAAAACTTTAAACTTCAATTTAAAATGTGATCCAGTACAAACTTTAAATGTACACTTCAGGAGGTTTAACTTTTAAAATGGCTGCCGGTTTGAGATGGATTGATTGATCATGTTCCTCAAAGAAAGTTAAGAGACAGATTCAACCCAATTAATTTTTATGTTGCGTCTTTCTCTCACTACAGTTACTACTACTACTACATGAGACTGCTAACTGGGCTAATTTTTTAGCTAATTAGCAAACAATATAACATTTTGTTAACTTTTTAGCTAGCTAGCAAACAATATAACTATTTAAAAACTTTCAGCTAGCTAGCATCGTTTAGTTAACTTTTTTAGCTAGGTAGCAAACAATTTATTATTTGTTAACCTAGCTTAACCTAGCTATGGTAGCATAGTAGCTACCTACTATGAAACAATGTCGCATGTTGTTAACCTTTTAGCTAGACAACAACAATATGATCAATATGATTTTAAAAAAAAAAACTTTTTAGCTAGCTAGCAAACAATATAAAGTTGTTTTTGTTTTTTACTTTTTAGCTAGCTAGCATCCCCCCAAACAAGCTATGTTAAACTCAACTTACCCCGTCTGCAACCCAGTCTTAATGGTAAATAAAAAACACCTTAATCTAAATTGTATTTTAAACAAAATATTTAGAGGTATTTCAGGAAACTCAATCAAGGTACGAGGCAGACATCAAGATATATACATCAAGATATATAAGTGTCTATTTCCTCTATTCCACAGAAGCAAAACAGCCACATGAACCAGCCAACAGGATATATGTGGGATTTCCTTCCTTTCACCCCCTGGATCCAAAGTCCATGTTGGTAGGTGTCATTACCGCAGCGGTAACAGCGGTATTATGTCAACACTGTGATGCAGCTGTTGTCCCCTGCCACAGACTTACAGATCCCTGATATTCCGGGTTAAAGTAACAGTTTGAGTTTGATGTGGTATTAAACTTAAACTTTAAATCCAGTGAAATCCAGTTTCTGCAGTATGACGGTGGATTAAGTGGATTTAAGTGGTTGTACATCAAAGGCCTGTATGTCAACACTTGGACACAAAAAATACACCCTAAAATGTTGTTTATAGACTGTGATGAGTCAAGAGTAAGTGTTTGAGCATGTGTGTAGAAATAGCTCTTTGCATGTTGAACTCTGGAATGCTATGCAGCTAGATGCCACTTCAGCATACCAGGAGTCACGTCAGTTGCCCACTTGACCTCTTAGCCAGTGTGGGAAATCGTAATTTCACACCAGTAAGTGGATCACTCCTGGAACACAAAGAACAAAAATTCAAAGCCAAAAACACAGTAACTGGCATACATATATGATCAAAATTGAGTTAAGTCATTTGACTTTTAGACATCTGTTATATCATAAAAAATGTCATGAGTGTGTTTATGTAATTAACCTTCTTCCTGCCAGTTTCCCATGATTAAAATCATAACATCTTTGTAATTCAGCCTGTTGTAATATAAAGGTAATGGATCAATCTGATTTTAGAGTAAATTAAGCCAGGTGTGCTAACTAGCCTAGCCTAGGTTAGCACTGTATAGCAGTAGCAGACTGTGACAGGCTACCTTTAAATCACATGGACAAGACAGGAGGGAGAAAACATTTTGTTACTGTGTTTGTCTTTTTTTTTAAAAATTTTTATTAATATGTCAGACAGCCAAGGAGCCTCCAAACCATTTGTTCTCACTCCTCTCAGCTCTCTGCTTTAAACTAATAAATGAATAAATAAATTGGCCAATAAACTGAAGAATAAAAAAATGAAAGAAAGCATTAAGAATTAATCCAACTGTAAATAGCAGATCTATGCTAACGCACTGTGGAATCGCTATTAAAATTAACTACAAATTAAAATGCTCCTTTAAAGGATATGTTAATTATTGTTTACACAAGAAATGATAATTATAATGTGGAGCATATAATTTGCTTCCTCTGTAGCGGTTTCTGAAAAAAAGCAGAGCATTTAAGGCGTACTCCAGCTGAATTGCTTATTGAATGGTCAAACAGCTCAGGATTCCCACATATAATACCTTTCAAAAACACAATTTGTTGTTTTCACACTAGATTTTAATATAGATTAAACAAATAAGACATTGCATGTTAACTAGTGAGTTTTGCAGGTGGTGGAAGACAGATTTTGTTCCCTTTGGAGAGAGCCAGACTGGATGTTTTCCCCTGCTTCAAGTCTTCATGTTAAGCTAAGCTATCTGCCTCCTGACTGTAGACTGATTAACGGACAGATATGAGAGCGGTAATGATCGTCTCAACCAACTCTCTGCAAGGAAGAAATTGCATTTCCAAAACAAAAGACTAAAGATCACATTAGTTGTATCATGGGACATAAATTATCCGGTACTGTAGCCTACGTTAAACAAATCAGATTCTGCGTAACTCAAGTTATAGCAACCTAATTCATTCCCTGTGATTACCTGCAGTTGCATGTTTATGTAAAACAGAATATTTTCATTTACTGCGTGTCAGATGTTGACAGTTCCTACCTCAATAAATATCTTCAGGCAAAAAAAAAATAATGCGTAGGACAAGCCACAGTGTAATGCGTCAAGGTGATTTTTTTTTTCCTCTTTAGAAGCTTCCTAATAAAATAAAAATGAAACAGAATTCAATAAAGAGGAACACTTTGATGATAATAATGCCAATGTATACACGGTGCCAGGTTTTTTCTCCTTATTCCCAAGATAATGATATCAAAGACATCCCAACATTTCCTCTTTTACCAGAGGGAACGTTTCATCAGAGTTCTAGCTGAGCATTAAAAACCTACTCAATGTCACATCACAGACACATTTTCACAGTGAGCTTTGAAGTTCACCCACACACCTGGAGGGATTACAGAGATACATTTTTTTTTTTTTTTACAGGAACACACACAAAGCGACACACACAGTCGTCACTAGATGCACAGCAATGGCGGTTCCTCCAACATCTCTCCCAGAAACAATGCTCCACTCTGCAAAGGAGAAATCACAAACTTGGACCAACTCATTGTGCAGTTTGTTATGTCTGCACGGCCAACAGAGGGCAGCATCACTCTGCAGCCTCACTTCACTCTTCCTCCTCTGATCCCATCAGCTAACTGCCAGACTCTGACTCGCAGGTAGGTTGACAGGAGGTATTTTTGGCTACATTTACTCTGATTTAGTTGCAAGCCTCTTAGCGAGTGTCATTACTGAAAAGACTCTGCTCCGTTTAGCCTGCTCTGCTTCCCCTGCTGTCACTTGAATATGCCAGAGAAAATGTATTGTGTCAGAGCTGTTGTTAAGGGGCTTAAACTGTACCCCTGCTGGAGAAACCAACTATTGTAGCTATTAGTCATAATTTCTCCTTCTCTGTATGTGTTCATGTGCTGTATTTGTCTGTAACTGGATGAACATTTCCTTGGAAATGACATTCAGCCAACAAAACTATCTGCCACCCACTTTAAGGCTCTAAAATTGACAGTCTTGTTACTCAGTGCGCCGTAATTGTGACAAATGGACTTTTTAACTCACTTATTATGGCAGCTTATTCAGCAAATGTATTGCACTTCTGCATTGGTTACATCTTTTGTTCAGTTTTGAATAAGCCAATTCAATGGATTATTGTCACATGCGCCTTGACACCTTAATTGTTACTGGTTTCGAGGCAAAGTGCCTTGCTGTAATTCGACTTTAAAACCAATTAAATCTTCACGATTTAGTCAATACTCAGGATACAAGAAACGTGTTGATTGCTTAAAATGTACAGCTAATGGGTTTTAGGTGTTTTTCAGCCAAGCAGCAAAAAAGGACCTGAAGGGAAAAACTGTGTATGGGTTTTGTTATTTGAAATGTCACTGACTCATGATTGATTCATGATTGATTTTAATTAAAGTTGCACATATTTTTCATATGAAACATAGCAATTAAGGACTCAATTAAAGGTGAAGTACGCAGGGTTTACAATGTCACTGAACTTTTCAGGAATATAAACATTCCTGTCACTTAAAGGTGCAGTAAATAGAGAAAGATAAGAGTCTCATTCACAGCTCATCCAGTCACTGACTCTTTGGATTGGCGGCTCAAAGATGGTTGTTTCACACTGGGAGTGAGACCATCTTACCGACCTATGATTGACCAGAGTCTCCCATCATGGGCTAGATTTTCTAAAAACCTGAAAAAGGAGGAGCAGAAGTCTAGATTTCTCTCAAACCACTTGAATTACATTATGCTTTCATGTTTTTATGCAACTGTTGCCACTAACACCAAAACTGAAATGCTGACCCTGGCTTTAACAGTCATATAACCCATCATGTTCCGTGTATTGCAGGAATTCTGTGGTGGTAATTTACTGCAATTGACTCTTTACTCTTATCAGCAAGCATGTCGCCATTACTGCCAAAATGCTACTTAGCTTAGCATGTTAGTTACCTAATAGCTGGGATATTCTAGAACATAACTAGTTGGCATGAAATGTCAAAAGGCAAAAGGCCGCTGACATGGACCACGTGTCTCCACTTCCTCTCATTGTACAAAAATTAAGCCAAACTAACCCGGATATCAGCACTTCCATCTTGTTCTTGTACTTATTTACTTGTTCCCTGTGGAGCAAGAGGCTGCAGCTATCTGCCTCCAACTGTGCTACATGTTGTTCCTCGCCCTAAGTTAGGTTAGCTGTTTTCAATTCTGAGGTCACGGTTTTCAGCCAAGTTGATTTTGGCTTCCCTTGTTTCCTCATTAAGGGCACGTCCGAGCCACTGGGACCGTCGGTGTTTAATTTCCAACACCACATTGCAACAGTTTGTGTTTTTGTACAGGCCTTCACTCGGTATCTTTTCTGGCCAAAATGATGCGACGTACTGGCCAACGGCATCTGTTGTGAGATGCATTGATCTTTTTCGTGTCACTCTCTTAACTGCTTACCAGCATTCTGAGCTGTACAGCAAAACTGATTTGACATTACTGTTACACAATCGGATCTGCATGCACTGCAAGCTTTCCCGAACATTAGAGTGATGTATTTGCTGCATGCATTGTTCCTACTGAGGAGACTTCCCAAATGTATACCCCTCGACATAATTGTGAGTTACCATCCACAGTGATTGGTGCATGTGGTGTTGACTTTATGCACATCACTTTGGGTTTTGGAGATATTAATGTCCTGTTTGACAAATCTGTTCATCCTGTCCATTTTCCATCTTGGGCTGATGACGTCATTTGGAGCCAGAGTCTGCACAGATGAGATCAGCGTTGGAACCGCGCTGGCCACGCAGCCAGATACTGATGTGAGACATAATGCTTTTTATAGCATCAAATAACTAATTAAGACCAAACTGGCCAGAAAAATTAACCCTTGAACAAACATCAGCGCGATAAGAACTACCTCACCATGTTAGAGAAAAATTTATTTGACGTGTGCTCTGATGGCCCATGTCCTATTTACTAAAATGGAAGGGGTGGGGTTTATGACCCATACTGCAGCCAGCCACCAGGGGGCAATAGAGATGTTTTGGCTTTATATTCGGGTAGCTGTCATATTGTCCATTTTAATATATGTCAATGGCTGATGCCAACAGCCACTCAAAGATAGGGTGACATTGGTTCCTGGTATAATCTTTTATAAAGGCTCAACCTGGAACCCAACATAAAGGGTTATAGTTGGAACCATCTGTGAAAGGCTCCACCCGGAACCCCCTATGAGAAGTTTCTACAGAGATCCCTTCTATGGTGTAATTGTTTCACCCACAAGCCTCTCTGGGGGTTCTATCCAGAACCTTCCAAGGGTTTCATTTTAAACCCTTATATATTCCAATGGCTTCATTTAGAAACCACCCACGGGGTTCCACAAAGAACGCTTTTATTTAAGTATGTAAAACTAAACTAAAATACAGCTGGAGTCGAGAAATGTAATGGCCTCCTAACACAAAAAAGACAATCACCAACATAAACCACCGTGTTCTGAACAGACGCGCTACAAACACATTACAAAAAGTATTCTCTGTAAAAAAAAAAGTACACTCTGCTCCATCAGCAATTGTGTGACATGAGATTGATGAAACTACTAAAACTGAGTCAAGAACTGTCCAACACATTATCAAAAAGTGGTGGTGAATCATCATCTTCAAAGATGAAATGTGGTCAGAAAAAAATCTTGAATGATCGTGATCAGAGATCAAATTGAAAAAAAAAAATAAATAAATCAACAGTAGAGCTCATGGCTATGTTTGATAGTGAGAGTAAGAGCGTTTCCACACGCAATGTGAAGAGACTAAACAGCTGTGTAGCCTGAAGAAAACCACTTATCAGTGAGGCTTATTGAAAAAAAGGCTTCAGTTTGCTAGGGAGCATAAAGATCAGACTCTCAATGGAGAAAGGTCATGTGGTCTGATGAGTCCAGATTTACCCTGTTCCAGAGTGATGGGGGGCATCAGGGTAAGAAGAGAGGAGGATGAAGTGATGCTCCCATCATGCTTAGTGCCTACCATACAAGCCTGTGGGGGCAGTGTTCTGATCTGAGGTTGTTTCAGTTGTTCGGGTCGAGGTTCTGCAGCGTTATGTGACCAAAAAAATGAGGTCAGCTCACTACCTGATTATACTGAATGAGCAGGTTTTTCCATCAATGGATTTTTTTTCTTCCCTGCTGTAACGGACATATTCCAAGATGACAATGCCAGGATTCATCGGAGCTCAAATTGTGAAAGAGTGGTTCAGGGAGCGTGAGACATCATTTTCACACATGTATTGGAGTCCACACATGGAGAGTTCAGACCTGAACCTCACTGAGAACCTTTGGGATGTGCTGGAGAAGACTTTACGCAGCGGTCGGACTCTCCCATCATCAATACGAGATCTTGACGAAAAATGAATGCAACTCTGGACAGAAATAAATGTTGTCACATTGCATAAGTTTATTGAAATTATACCATGCCATAATCAAAGCTAGAGGCGATCCAACAAAATATTAGTGTGTGTGACTTTTTTTTGGGCCAGATGAAACAAAATATATTGTGAAAGTTAAGCCAAGTTGCATTTAAACTACAGTAAACCTTTTATTGCATCGAACTCTGCCGGACTCATTGTATTTTCTCTTATTTTTCTAAAGAGTTTTTAGACATTGTGAAAAGTTTATTCTGGAGGACCTGAAGAATTTTAGCCCTGGAGGTTTTTTTCCAACAACACAAGGCGAGCCCTCTTTGGACGCAGCTGCATCACCTTTCAAAGCACTCGGTAGATTTATGTTGGCACATCCTGATACCGACTGCTGGGCATAATGACAGGTCAAAACCTCATCATTAATAGTGGGCTTCCATTCGAACACTCACCAGTGAGTCACCATGTTTATTACTAAATGACACACTGCCTAAAAATGACTCATTATCGTCTGTCACAATTAGCAGTCCCCCACATTTCCTCGAATTATAGCTTCCTTAAAATATCTGGATTAATCTCCTACTGAGCCCTTGGGCAGAACTGAGCAACTGGGCCTCTGTTAACCCCCTGCACACACACCCACTCTTTGTGAAACGTGTATAATTTATATGCTACAATGCTCCCTGACCCCTGAAGTGCTGTGTAGTAATTCGATTCAACATATTAATTAAGAAATATGGCACAAAAAAAAAAAAAACTGGAATAATGGAAGTCTTAAAAATAGATTTTTCATACAGGGGTCCACTTTAAGACATGGTTTCCAGTTCAGATAATGACTCAGTGTCAGTCAATGTTATGCTTCATGATATTTACCCCCGGGGGTTACTTGGGTTGTTGGTGCAGCCTTGAGAGAGAAGTTTTCTTCGGAGCTGTAGGGACGGTTTTGACTCCCAGCAGTTGAAAAATCGATATTTCTTTTTTTTTTTTCTAGTGAGCAACACTGTATTGTGGACTGGGACTGCAAATGATTTTTCATCCCAAAGTTTCTCCTGTGTTTTGAAGCTTAGAGCAAACTACATTTTAACAAGGTGGGGGCAGAAAAATAGGGGGTAAAGAAATGGCTGTACAAGAACTTTCAAAGACATTGACTGGGTATTTATCTTTAAGACTGACAGCTTCACAGGTCCACAATGCATCACATTGAACAGACACAGCTGGGTATAGTACAGGAAAATAATAGGTACAGGAGCAAACATTATCCACTACTGTAACTCCTGATGGTCTTGATGCCACCCCAGTGTGTAAATTGTTAACCAGGTTTTGTCATTATTAATAAAGAACCTGATCCTCAAACAAAGGAGGTGAATGTTGCAGGAGTGAACAAGATTTGAATGAATTTAAATCGAACCGGAGTGTTAAAATATGTATTCTCACCTGTACAAGCTGGGATACTCCAAGTGAAATGGAGAAATCTGTAAAAAACAAAAACAAAAAAACAAAACAAAAATAACAACACATATCTGTCACCTCAAGATTCATTTTTAGCTGTTCTGCGGCTTTCAAATTTTCTCCTCTTTAGCAGCAGTTGGCAAACAACCGTCCCAATCTAACTTCCACCGCGTGTTTGTTTGGAGACCAGCCCAGTTTTATGCGTGTCAGAATTTCTGATAGCATCTCAAATTGGCTGAACTGTGATTGCAGAGGAAGAGTTGTTTTGTAACAAGGTTTGATGGGCACATGAGGACAAATTTATTGCTCAATTTCTTTTCACAGCAGCCGCAGCAGCAGCATAATGTGATATCAGATTTAAATTTGAGTGACTGAGGCTTATATCTTTCCTTTTATATAAACTTTTATTCAAGCTGCACGTTTACTTCCTGTCAACGCTATAGTGACGTTACCACTGCCTACAAACTCAGTGACTTCTTATCTTTAAATTAGGCACTTCACCTTTCACAATTAGTTTGGTACATGTTGTTAACAGTTTTTAATTTAATCATCTTCATTCAGATTGGACAAAAACAAAATAAAACTCACCAAAAATGTCTTGGCTCATCTTTCCACTGTTACAATCACCAATTCTTGTTTGTAACAGTTATCTTGGTACATATTGTTAACAGTATTTACCATTTATTTTGTTTATTTAATTTATTGGTTTGTTTAACAGGGACAGTGCACATTAATACACATTAAAGTAAATGCGCCAGACTTAGCTAAGAGGCTATTTTTCATTTGTAGTCCCTGAACAGATGTTACAGAAGTCACCCTAAAAACCAGAATATATTGACAAAATTACAAATCATCAAATTATCAAGTGTTATTGTATTAAGTGTTTTTGAGCATTCACCTCAGTGTGTAGGTATGGTAATGATGTAGGTAGACTTTCTAACTCCTTTTTTTAACAAGTGGAGTCTCCAGAGGAATCAAAGAGGATGATACATTCACCAAATGTGGACTTGTTTTCCTCATTTGAAGCTTAGTTTTCATGTTACAGATGGCAAGACTTGGATGAGAGGTTTTGTGTGGCATTAATGTGTTGACTGGTAAGAGATAATTTATCTGCAGGCTGTAATCATCTGTTATATAGTTGCTCAACATGGATAAGTGATTTGCCCTTAAAGAATCAAGATTATCACAACACACAAGCCTCCTCTTTTCTCCTCTCTCTCCTCTTTCTTTTTTTTGTAAATGTGGTGGAAACTGCCTGTAGGGACACATCCTGCTGACCTTTAATATATATTGACATTTCTGGAATGATCCATAGATCTTGCATAAAACCTGGTGTTCATCTATACCAACACCCATCTGGGTTGCATCAACGCTGACATTTTATTGTAGGGATTTGCTCCACAACAACTTTTAACTCACCATGCGTCAATCTCAATCTAAATTGTGTTTGCTGGCTTGTATAATACAACAAATACAAGCTCAGTCCAATCAATACAAACCAGACAGCCTATGAATACAAGGTTGCACAACCTGTGACATAATCAAGGTCAAAATTGTAATTTAAACAGAACAGCTGTATCTGCAGAGACCCTGTCCTTTGCCTGTATTTCTTCATTTTCTCATTATTTTTCTGTGCTTGGGACGCTTTAACAATCCAAAATGTTGGTATTTGATATCCTGAGAATGAAACTCAACAATCACTTATCTGTCTGGTATATTTACAAACAGCTAGAATAAATCCTACTGATTCTACCTTTAAAGCAATATTCCAGCCCTAGATGATCATCCACTCAATATGTACTCACCACTATGCCGATGTGAGGATGGGTGAAGGTCTTCAGTTCACAAAACAATCCTGGAGTTTCAGCAGATATATAAAAATAAAATGTAAAAAAAAAAGAACACAAAACAAACACAAAATGTCTCCATCCTGCTCGTGTGGTGTAATCCAAGTGTCTGTGAGGTGTGACATTAAAATTTAACCACAAAGACACCATTTACACCATGTTTTTAGCCGAAATGTCAACTGTAGCATGTAGCAGGTAGCATGCAAACATGGCGTCGATGTATCACGAGACTTTGTATATCTCGTGATATTTTCACATGAGCATCCATTAAGAGATATACGAAGTCTCGTGATACATCGACGCCATGTTTACATGCCACCTGGGAGGCTACAGTTGACATTTCGGCTAAAAACATGGTGTAAATGGTGTCTTTTGTGGTTAAATTTTAATGTCGCGGCTCACGGACACTTGGATTACACCACACGAGCAGGATGGAGACATTTTGTGTTTGTTTTGTGTTCTTTTTTTTTTTTAGATTTACATTTTTGGTCTCCATTCACTGCCATTAGCTGCAACCCTGTTTTCTGCTGAAAGTTTTGTGAACTGAAGATCTTCACCCATCCTCACATCGGCATAGTGGTGAGTCT
>JAJHUR010121847.1:0-25589 GCA_027495735.1 Lutjanus campechanus | reverse complement strand
GCTAAATGCTAAAAACAGTTAGCTTTTTAATGGCTGCCTGGCATGGGGAGGGTTGTAACAGTTCTTAAAAAGTGTTACAACTGCATTGTGTGCTTGGAGCACTTTGATAACTCACGGCCAAGGGAAGTGTGGATCAGATCTCAGCATTGTAGATTTTGGGCCCATGAAGCCTGCACCCTAGTCAAGGACAACTACATTTGCCACAACTGCCTATCTAATTAAACATGTGTATTATGCCTTAAGCAGTTTGCTTAGTTAATAGTTAATTACTAAGTACTTCTGCACCTTAAAAACACACTGTTCAAAAGTGTTATGTTTATTGTTCAAGACAGTTCAACTGTTCAAATGCCTTTTAGTACTTACTAAGTACTTAGTGCAGCTTTGCACCACACTGTTCAAAAGTGTTTTGATTGTTCCACAGATCTCCAAGTGTTCAAATGCTTTCTCACATTAACCTGTTTCAGGCTACAAAACACACACACACAACACACACCAGTTTATACTTTATTATTCTTTATTTTATTTATTTTATGTTATATATATTTATTTATTTTATTGTATTTATTTTTATTGTAGTTAACTTATACTTTTTATTCATTTTATTATTCTTATTTTTGTAGTCTTACAAGTTTATGGTTCCTTCTTTATTATTCATTAAAGTACTTCCATACATTTATTAGTGTGGATCTTTTTTAAGCATAATAATTTAATTGTTACATCCATCCTCAAGTAGTGTTACAACTCACCCCGGTACTGGGGTAGGTTGTAACAACATACCACTTTGTATTTGACATTAATTTACATAATCTGTGATGGTGTAGTAGAAGTCCAAGTGTATGTTATTTATAGCAGACAAATATGGGTACCACATGTCAAAATTTGAGATCTCTAACACAAAGAACCACTGAGTTACACTTGCTCAAACAAAAAGTGTTACTATCATCCCCGGTCTCCCCTACTGTTACACTGCTAAAATATTACTCAGTTACAAGTAAAAGTACTGGTGTTACAAACATACTTAAGTAAAAGTACAAAGTAATAATCTCAAGAACTACTCAGAGTATTAGTTACTTTTTAACTGTGATGTCACCGTCACCTCTCCAAATTACGGCGGTAGTTGCAAGTTTTGTGCGTCAACCAATAGTTGAAAACGCTATCAATCATTATTCAATTAATCAATCAGTTATAAATTAATAATTTATAAGAGGCAAAGCATGTTTTTTTCACCCATTTTCAGTTTTTTCAGGTGTTTTTTGGTCATTTTTTCTCATTTTAAGTCTAAATTTAATTGTCCTTACTCAACAAATGGCTCCACCAGACAAAACAATGTCAAGTGAGGTGCAAATTAATTGGTTAAATTGGCAATTGATCGATTAATGTCATCAACATCCTCACTCCAATTCTGTGTTGCTGCAGCACTTTGTTTTGTTTTTCATTTGTATTACATTGTTTTCATTGGCCTGTTTCTGATCAGATCACGTTATTGGTTATTAAAATGTGGCCGAAATGTTTGGATATTAATTCAAATTGTACTCCGTACTCAACTATGATTATAAAAGTAACTAAGTAGATTACATCTTGTAATGAATACTAAGTACGAGTAAAAACACAGACTTTACTTCCACCCCTGTAAAGTTTTATACAGTGGAAAAGATTTCTGGAAAGAAACGATGTTGAGTTTTTCAAATTTTCAAATGTATTTTGTTTTTGGCACCAGTCAGGGTCCTGCACAGACCCAGTTTGACAAACCCGCACCCGTTTGCACCCGCAAAAGCTGAGTACCTGACCCGACCCGTTATCCGCACTTATCTCCAAGTCACGTCTGCACCTGCCACAAGTCCAGGTCCAGGTGAGAACGTAAATGACTGCCACAGTCATTTATGTTCTCACCTGGTGCAGCGCCTGTGCTCCTGGAGATGTCAATGTGTTTCCATAGCGATGATGAGCCCAGTTTGTGGCTTATACCCATGTACCCGACCGACCCGGTGCAGGACTCCACCACAAGCCAAGTGCCATCTGCACCAAAACACCAAGACAAATTACTCAAATGTGAAAAACTTGGCAATGAACCTGATTCTGACTCTAAAAACAGACACTATATAACTTGAATTGTTTCACCAGAGACCTAAAAGTATTTTATTTGGGTGGGAATTTGTTTGTGGATCGGATAATCACATCACCTCTCTACAGAGGAGGCAAGAAGCCAAGCTCGTGGCTTGTATACCCGGCTAACTGACCCGGTGCAGGACTTGCATGAAACAACTCACAACAAGGTCTGTGGATTATCTTGGGTAACCGGGTCATGATTTCTGTAAAGAGTCACTGGTATATTTCAGAGCTATGAGTACCAGAAGCAGAGTGCCATAGTTTCATTATATTCACGAGAAGGTCGACATCTCCAGAACGCTACAACTCAGACCAAAATAGCACTACAGGAAAATATGAAGTTTTGTATTTGGGGTGAACTGTCCCTTTAAATGTGAGACTTTGCTGCTTTTCTTTGTTTTATACTGGTGTTTCTCAAACTTTGTACACTGTGTACCACCTCAGAAAATACTGAGTTCTCCAAATAGCTCCTTTGTTTTGCGCCGTTTGGTGCCAGCAGGTGCTGTGGAGTGGCCATTAGCCACCGGCGCTTCTTAAGTTCCACTTCATTTTTTAACATGATTGCTCAAAATAGTCTTCCCCTGATCTGCACCTCTCTTTGTAAGAGCTCCCGGTTGCAGTGTTTTTTCCATTTTCGTTCTCTGTATTTCACATCTGCTCACTAACCTGCCATCACAGTTTATCATGGATGATGTAGGAACGCTACGTATGCGATCGTGACTACGTAGCAGAAATAAAAATGTCTGGAAAATTTTTGTGGTAATGTGATTGTATCATATGTTTACAGTTTTATTTATTTCATTTCTTCCGTGTATCACTAGAGACACCAGTGGTCGTCGTGGTACAAGTTTAGTTTGAGAACCAAGGTTTTATACCATCATAAATTCATAAAAAAATCAACTAACTGAGAAAATAACTGATCATGTAAATAATCGTTGGCTGCAGCCCTGAACTTGTGAAAGGCTCAAACTTTGCTCTTCTCTCATCCATTTCTTTTTTTTTTTCTTTATCTTCTTTAACTTCTGTTGTTTTTTTCACCTCTGTTGCTTTTCAGCTCTGCAATTTCACTTCCATGTTCTTCTATGTTCTCTGTTCTTCTCTCCAATGAACTGTGTTTATCAGTGCTGCTGCTGCTGGGACTACATGCTCCTTTGGTTCACATTCATCCTGTCTGTGCCCCCCCAACACACACTTATAGACACACACACACACACAAAAACACACACACAGTAATAGCCGCTGTCTAGCTCTCTGCCTTATCCCTGTACTCCTGCTCACATCAGCTCATCCTTCCTCACGGTCTCCATCTCTCTCTCCTTTTTCCCCCCCTTTCACATCAGAGAGAGAGTTAGAGAGAGAGACTGTGTGAAGTGCGCATGCTCCGTGGCCGCCGCCGCTCGAGAGGAGAGGAGGAGAGGTTTATTCAGCTGCTGAATGAGGGACTGAACGGAGGGAAGGATGAACAGATAGATGAGAACAGGATGAGTGAATGAACGGATCCTGACCTGCGGGGCTTCTTCCACAGAACCGAACCGGTGAGAGGACGCAACAATACAACTGATTTATCAAGACAGTTATTGTGATTATTTTAGTTCCTCTTGTGAGAATATGTGAGCCGTGTGTGTGTGTGTGTGTGTGTGTGTGACAGGAGACAGTCGGTGTGTGTGAGAATCACTTTGACAGTTGGCTTAATTGCAGCGGGTGGTGTAATGTGCACGGACCGGTGCGTGCGTGCGTAAAAGACGGAGCACAACAAGCAGTCAGGGGGCGAGATGAGGCGGAAGGTGAACGGCGGAGAGCGCGGAGGAATCTCTCGGATCAGACGGCCGTGTATTGACCGGGGGGTCTCTCTCAGGTGTACCGCAGAGAAAGCCCTGCCCTGTCCGGGAGACGTGTCCCGCGCTCCTCCAATTAAAAGCTCTGCCGGAGGCTGGAGACGCTCGGTGGGTGATGTTTTTTCCCCGCTCAGCTGCCAGGCGGGGATATAACCCCGCCGACCGAGCAGCGGTAGCCGGTGAGGGACGATGAGCTCGGGGTCAGGGTTTAGTGGACATACCCGAGTCTGGAGGGGGACTGACTGCGCACCGGGTCAGAGAGCACCAGAGGAGGAGAGACACTGAGGGGGGGACTGCGGGCAAATAGACGATATATGTACAGAGAGGAAGGAAATAACGATGAACTAATCTGAAACAGTTTAATTATTTCATACAGATCACAGCCTTGTTTTTATGGAAATGTAGTGATTATTCTGCTCTTATTATGCTATTTTAAGACTGATTTTTATATATTTGAAGTGTTAATGTATTGCTGGTAGTTCTGATGAGGATGATGATGGTATAGGTTGAGATCTGTTTTGTTGGTTTCATTATATTTTCACACCTCCTGTGCTTTAGTCCAGTGTAGTGCAGCTTGGACTGTAGCTACTGGTGATGATGACGATGATGGTTTTATTGGTTTTATTATTAAATTTTCACCAGATCTACGTCTCCTGTGCAGCAGTCTCAATCAGAGCTGCAACAGTTAATCAGTTTCTACTATTCTGATAATCGATTAATCAGTTTGAGTCATTTTCTGGTTTCTTTCCTCCTCTATGGTGGTCTAAACTGAATATCTTTGGGGTTGTGGACAAAACAAGACATTTGAGGACGTCTCGTCTTCGGCTTTTTTGAAACACTGATTGACATTTTCACCATTTACTGTCATTTTATAGACCAAACAAGTAATAATCGATTAATCAAGAAACTGAATGACCGATTAATCGACTATGAGAATAATCGTTAGTTGCAGCTTTTGTCTCAAATTGTTTTACTGTTTACATTTGTGCAGGTACTAGTGGTGATGATGATGATGATGATGATGAGAAGGAGGAGCAGGATGATAATGAGGATGGTTCAGATGATGATGATGAGGATGGTTCAGATGATGATGATACTGGTGATGAAGGTGCTGATGTTGACGATGTTGGTGATGATGAGGAGGAGCAGGATGATGATGATGAGGAGGAGGAGGAGCAGGATGATGATGATGATGATGATGATGATGAGGAGGATGAGGAGCAGGATGATGATGGTGGTGCTTGATGATGATCAGAAGGAGCAGGGTGATGATGATGATGATGATGATGGTAATGATGCTGATGATGATGAGGAGGAGGAGCAGGATGATAATGAAGATGGTGATGATGATGATGGTTGCGTGGTTGCAAATTTTGTACATTTTCCTCACCTGATGAAGCATTAATCAGTGATCAGTTAATTATTAATAATTACCGAGATAAAAACCACAGGTTTATCTAAGGTTAAGTTTTATTATAACAGTTATAGTACCACATTATTTATGTGAAACGTTAATTAATGAAGCACAATTAATTTCAGTGAGCAGAATAATAAAACAGCGAGGCTCTCACTGGAAACGAGCGCTCTTATCAGCTGGTTCTCAAACAATAAAAGCCGCAGCCAAACAAAACAAAGTCACACGGTGCCCGATCAATTACTGTCATTTCTGAAGTAACAAGGCAAAGTGAGAGAAAACCCCCGGAGAAAAGGTACAAAAAATATACATTTATACATCAGTTAACAATTTTTAATTAGTTAAATTCTTAAAAGTGATTAATTAATTAAATAATTGATAATTAATAGTAGTTATATTATGGTGGCAGAGATGATGATAAACATGGTTGTTGTGGAAGTTTTGATGATGATGATGATGATGAGGCAACATGATGAAGTGGCCGTATGCCTACCGGTCTGCGTTTCAGACACCGCACGAAGGAGTTCGGTGTCACTTCCTGTCTCCACTAGGTGGCGCTACTGAACACCCAGTAAGTGCACGTCATGTTCCGGTATATCAAGTGTCGACCACAAACGAACCAAACGATGATTGTCACAGGAGGATTACTTCCTGTTGTCAGTAGGTGGCGCTGTGATTGTGACTCCTGATTGGCACGTCGACGTCTTCAGGTCGGGACTCTCGTCAATCATGTGAAATTTGGGGTAGATTTGATCATTCGCACTGGAGTTACAGCAACTTCCTGTTTCATAGCGAAACATCGAAGTTCGCCGAGGTGTCAGGGCAACAGCATTTGACGAAAAATCACAAAACAACACGGAATATGGTCAACCTGTTAGCAGGAGCATGACAAAGTCTAAAACATGTCATTTCCTGTTTCCACTAGGTGGCGCTATGACTATGACTGAATATTGTCATGTAGATGTGTTCGGGGTTTTTGACTTTAATCAAACCCGTGAAGTTTGGTGCAGATCGGATCATTCGCACCAAAGTTACAGCAGTTTCGTGTTTCATGGCGAACCGTAAAAAGTCGACGCCACGCCACGGCCGCGCCCTTCAACGAGCGCTAAATCTTTTAATAACTTTTGGTCACAAAGTAGTCAAGATGGCGCACACTGATTTTGAAGTCGTCGTGATAAAGTCTGTAGTAGAAGTGACCACGAAATTCAGAATGACCGACTTCCTGTTGGGTTTAGGCGACGGGTCCAAGAGACTTTTCTTTTTTAATGTCTGGGAACGATATACGACATGGGACTACGTTATGATATGACGTGCCACGGGGGCTGCTGTTCAGGGGGCGTGGCCAGGTTTTTGAGCTTGTACAGACCCCCCCTCCAAAAGTGAGATTTATTTCAAGGAATAATAGGAAAAAAAAGTGTTCTTTCAGTTCCTTCAGTTTCGAGATCGGTGCTCAGGCTTTAAATATTCCACTAACTTAGAACAGTATTGGTGTCAGGAGGATTGTAGATGTTGTGCATGAATGAGTAAGCCAACACAGCTGTGAACTATCATGCAATTATAAGCTGTACTTAAGCACTATGTCACTTTATGATTGATGCGTCTTCAGAAAGGTCCCTGTGACAGAAACGTCGACTCTTTTTAATAAATCAATGCAGAGGTGATGAGCGTGGGAGGGAATTGACTTTTTTTTTTCTTCTTTGAAATTGATTTTTTGATTCCTGCAACAACAAAAGAGACGGAGCGCCTCCTGCTCATCGTCTACTGGAGGATGAAAATGGAGCCAATAATAATCACAACGATGACACGCGGCGGTAGTTTAGATGATAATCACATGATTCTGATTGTGATGATTTTTGATAATAGCATTGTGACGGTGGGGATGATGGTGCTGGTGATAACGATAATGAAAGTGTGGTTGGAGTTCTTGATGATGATGATGATGATGATGGTGGTGGTTGTTTCATAATAAAAGCTGAACTAATCGCAGCATGGCGATGGCGACTTTTTCAACAAGGCTAAATAATTCACAAAAAGATATGTCACCCGCTCAATAATTCAAGCAGCCAAGCTGTCAAAGGAAACGTGGGCTATTATAGATGAATTTGCATATCTGAAACGTTTTTTTTCTGCTTACATCAGCGATAATAAGTCTTTGTGTTTTAAGCAGCTTTGATGCTATCAAACCCGCGGGCGTTTACAGTGAACCATGTCTGCAGGGTGGTGATACATGAGGAAACAGTTTGCTGTTTTCAGCAACTAGCAAAGAGACAAAAATATATCTTTGTGTTTCCAGTCGGGCTGAACGATTCTGACTGCGATTATTCTGACTTATATTGCGACTGCGATATGATTTGCAATATTAGAGGTAATTATACGTTTCACATTATTCTTATTTTGATTGATAAATTTCGATTAATTGTGCAGCCCTAGTTTCCAGGGAGCAAGACTGAATGATTTAATGATTAAATACACAATATATCTCTCACATTAAAACAAAAACAAAAGTAGTTTGATGAGTAGTGTGGGATCATGGGAGTTGTTGTCTTCACCTTTAAACAACCACCGTAGCTGATGAAAATCTATCTGACGTGACTCAGACAGAAATCATGTTCATGGACGAAGTAATGTTAAAGTTTTATTCATTCATATTTAGTTATATTTAGTTTAATATCTGGATATGTTGGACGTTTCCCGGAACGATGGCCAGCAGAAAACGCACTGTTACCTTGAATAAATTTAGATTTTTCTACGTTTGAACATTGTTGGAAACATTTGGGATAATGTAAGCACACAACTCAACAAAATATATAACATATGTCTCGAGTTTTTAGACATTTTAATCCAGAAATTTTATTAATTTATTTATTTATTTGGACACATAAAATGCAATAAAGAAAGGTAAAAAACAAACAAATAAACATACAATGAGTAGGGAAAAAAAAACAGAAAACAGTCAATACACAAATGATCCAGTGAAATAAAGAAATACTTAAGACAAAACGTTAAAAAACAAAACAAAACATAACTATGTGTATATGTCAAGAAATAATTAAACATTGTGAATTAAATGTGATGCCATTTTCCTTTTTAAAAATCTCCAAAGTAGACGAGCTCTTAACAACATGTACTTTTGCATTTCATGTCTGAACACCCCGATGTCTGAGGGAGAACTGATCATGTTTAGTTTTGTACATAAATACATTTTTTTCTCACGGTCAGTAGTGCCATTTATGCTTCAAATACTTTTCATTCTGCAGTAGAATCTACTGGAACTACTTTCTTTCTACCAGAAAGAAAGTAGTTCCTACATGAAACTGCTCACAACGAGGTCTGTGGATTATCCTGAGTCACCAGGTCATGATTTTTGGAACGAGACGTTGTTTTTTTAGTTTTTCACATGAATTTATTGGTGCTTTTAGCTCCACAAGCCGAGTGCCATTTAGTTCCATTACACTGAAGAGAAGGCAGACGTCTCTCCGGTCGATGATGCCAAAACTCACCCAAAAAAATCTAGATGGATAAACAGCATTATGATCCAGGGGGGAAAAATGTGTATTTTTGTCCCTTTAAAAGGAACTAAAAGGACACTTTCTTGAGTTAAGTTGTTAAAAAGCAGCCTTGTTTTACATGTCAGGACACAGTGAGTACATTTCCACTGGCACCAGAGTTGTATTTTAAAAAAAAAAAAAAGCCACAACCCACTCATTTTGTGTACAGTTTTACTCTGAGCTAACTCGGGCACGGCGGCGGCATGTTTTGGCCTTCCCGTCCGTGTTGGTTTTGTTTCCATCTGTCCACTTGTTTCGTGACCGTAAATGACTGCACGTCCAGGGAAACCAGGTGTTTGGAGGGAAAACCTAATGCATTTATTCATTATTTTTTTGCGAGAGGCCTAGAAATCCCAGAAATGTCAATATTGACATTGATTTGCTCGGGCTGTCACATTTATAGTAGCTGTGTCTGTGTGTGCACATAACGCACGCTGCCTCCGTACCTGCCTCGTCTCTGTGTGTTTGTGCCGCAGCCAAAAATATCCGAGACTTTCTCTTTCCGTCTGCGGCTTCCCTTCCTGTGACTTGTATCTTCGACTAATCCATTAATGACTTAAACAACGCGCTCATTTCCTCGCCGGAGAAGGTGGTAGCCCACATCTTGGCCTCTATTCTTGTCCTTGTTAATCTGGTTATGTGTATCTCTGGCACCGGCCTCTGGTTACTTGTGTCGTTACCGATTACTGACCCCCCCCCCTCGGGATCCCGCTGCTGTCAGCATAGCGTGTCTGGCCAATAGCTGGGAGGGCCAGGAAAGTCCCTGTGGTCATAATCTCCTTCTCTCCTCTGTGTGTGTGTGTGTGTGTGTGTGTGTGTGTGTGTGTGTGTGTGTGTGTCTGTTGTGTGTGTTACATGCTGTTAGTGATGTCAGCGGGGGGGTTGTTAGTCCTGTAGATAGATGCTGTGTGTTCTGAAGGGTGTGTGGCAGGAGGAAGATGATGTTGACAACGATTGGGAAGTGGGAAAAAAAGGAGAAGAAGAATAATGACTCACGTAGCTCGTAGCTGTTGCTTCTGCAAAGGTTACCGGAGGAGAAATTATATCTGACAGCTAATATTATCTTTTCTAGCCTTTTAATTGAATGATTGATTGTTATTTAGCCGACGCAGTACGCTGTAGTGGGTGTGTCCTTGCATGGTTACCGACTGTAGATCGTCCCTGGAGGTGAAACTTTACATTCAGATCTATAAAACACTAATCAATCATTTTTATGCTCCTTTTATGGCCTTCGGGGCTGAAACAGTTCCTGAAGGCTGTGGCCTTATTGATTGTGAAAGTCCGACCTGATTTTTTAAAATTTTCAGATATTGGCCATTACCAGTATGGAGTATTGAACAAAAGTGTTCAATATTAAATTAATTGAAAAGACATTATTAAATATATAATTATATGAGTAATTTTTTGTAAAATAAATAAGTCAATAAATAGTTCATGGTAACAACTGAATGCTCAAACTATTTCATTTTAACAAGTCGTGAAAACTTAAAATTTGTTAAAAAGTTCTACTAACTTAAAAATGTTGAGTGCCAGTAGAATTTTCTGTCTTTTGTGTTTATTAAACCCATAGTTTTTGATTAATATGAACTTTATTGAAGTTCATATTTATAGTCATATAACGCTAGAATCAAAATGTTGTTGAGCTAACTATGAATTAACCAGCTAGCTGCTGCTGCTAACACTAGCTGGTTCAGCATTACTTTGACGTTGTTGTTGTTCTAGCTAACGGGAACTGGCTAACAGTGTTAGCTCTGGCTCTCCTCTTTCATGCTAAGTAATACATCAGACCTCACAATGCAGCATAGATAGTTAGCTACGTAGCTAACAGGAGCTAACTAACTTAATTGGACAGCAGTCGTTGAATTAGCTTACTTAAAGGTCTAACGATTTACGAGGATCTATTGGTCGAATATGGCAGAAATGGAATATAATATTTGTAAGTATTGTTTCATTAGTTTATAATCACCTGAAAATAAGAATTATGTTTTTTTGTTGCCTTAGAATGAGATGTTTATGTCTACTCTTTCATAGAAGCCGCCATGTTGCACCGCCATCTTTCTACATTAGCCCACAACAGATAAACTGAACACTGGCTCTAGATTTCGTGTGACTTTCACAGCCACCGTAGGTTCTTTTACTCTTATATTATAATAACTTTTTTATTAATTTAATATTAAACGCTTTGGGGCTCCATATGCCTGATGTTTGCAATGCATAGACTGTATAAAGCTGGACCACGAGTCTACACATCTTCCAGCTGTACAAAAATGAAGCCAAAATATCCCGGATACGAGCGCCGCCATCTTGTGCTGGTGACATCATGTGGCGCTGCAGTATCGAGGTCTCATTCATACATCTGACCGACTCAGTTGCGAACAGGTCTCAGCTGTCAGATAACTAATTAAAACCAAACTGGTCAGAAAAACGAACACTTGAATATTAACGGGGGTGGGTGTATGTCCTTTTTTGCAACCAGCCACCAGGGGGCGATCCAGATGTTTACAAGTCGGTGGTGCAGTGCAGTACAGCCTGTTTTCTCGAGCATTTTCCCCCCACAGGGATCATCAAACTTTCAGTTCTTAGCTCAAGGTTCCTTGCAGCCTTGCCAACCACATTTTAATTTTGTTTTCTGTCGTGTTTGGAAAGCGGCTTAAATCAAAAATTTTTTAAAGTCCACTCCATCTCCTTCATCAGTTTGGACTGCTGCTTTAATCAGGATGATTTCAGGCGGCATTTTAATCTTACTGCAACCAAACTGTGAGTTCCCCCCGGAGGCTTTAAAAAGCACGGTGTCCTGCCTACAGCTTGATTAATTAAGTCACTACAACAATAGAACGTGTGGACAGTGATAGAGCGCGCTGTGTTCATCCCTCCGCTGGCTGTGACACAAAGTCGTTGGCCTCTCTTGTTTTATTTTATGCGGTGTCTGACAGTCAGTGCCCCGCATGCTGCCTGTCCTGCCCGAACACCACATCACATATTGGCAGATCAACACTTGCTGGACCAGAGTCTTCGTCGAATGAAGGCCGTGCTTGGTGGTTCTCGCACCAGCAAACTCAGAACCCACAACTTTACAGCCATTGTGGGGATTTGTCATTAAATTAAAGAATATAACACAACCTGAAACCTGATGGAGACGGTTGATACGAGAGAAAAGTTTAAATGTGTTTGACGTACTGTGACTACACTCTTAGAAATAAGGGTTCCAAAAGGATTCGGCCAGTCTGTTCGGCCACTTGCTCCTGAAGAACCCTTTCACGAGCAAAGAATCCAAAGAACCCTTTTTGGAAGAAAGCGCACTTCAAGGATCTCAACAATTCTTGAAGAACTTTTTCATCAAGGGTTATTTGTACCATAATATAAAGGGTTCTCGGTAGAATCTCCTGGGTGGGTTCTAGGTACAGTCTTAGAAATAAAGTTGCTAACTAGAACCATAAAGGATTCTTGGGCTTGTCCCCATAGGAGAACCCTTTTTGGTTCCTGGTAGAACCTTTTATAAAGATTGAAGTTGCTCTAAGGGTTATACCTAGAGCCATCTGTGAAAGGTTTCACCCAGAACCCTTCTGAAAGGTTCTGTAGAGAACCCTTCTATGGCCTAATGATCTCTCTCAGAACCCTGAATGGGGATTTTATCAAGAACCTCTCCATCTTCAAGATCTCCAAGGGTGCTGACAAGAAACCACCCAGGTGCTTCTACCGAGAACCCTTTTATATTCCAGGGGTTTTATCTAGAACCCAGCCAAGGGCTGCTACCAGGAACCCTTTCATATTTCAAGGGTTTATCAAGTACCCACTAAGGGGTTTCTACCTAGAACCCTTTTATATTTCATGGGTTTTATCTAGAACCCAGCCAGGAATTTCTACCAAGAACCCCTTTATATTCCAAGCTTTTTATGTAGAACCCACTCATGCGTTTCTACAGAGAACCCCTTTTTATTGCTTTTTTTCTAGAACCCAGTCAGGAGCTTCTACCAAGAACTCTTTTATATTCCAGGGGGGTTATCGAGAACCCACTCGGGGGGGTTTCTACAGAGGACCCTTTTATGTTATAATACAAAGAACCCTTGATGAAAGAGATCTTCAAGGATCTTAACAATCCTTGAAGATCTCTGTCATCAAAAAGGTTTCTTTGGGTGAAAATGGTTCTTAATGGAACCCCTATGCTTTGCACTCTTGACAAATCCTTTATTTAAAAAAAAGGTTCTTCACAAGCGAATGGTTCTGGGTAGAACCTCAACTCTTGTCTCTAAAACCCTTGGTACATAAAAACTTTCAAGGTAGAACCCCTGATGGGTTCTTGCTAGGATCTAGAGGCTGGAAAGATTCTCGATAAAACCCCTGGATAGGGTACCATAGAAGGGTTCTCTGCAGAACCTCTCATAGGGGTTTCTGGGTGAAACCTTTCACACATGGTTCTACGTATAACGCTTTATGTTGGGTTCAAGGCAGAACTTTAAAAGGACTCCAAGTGGAACCTTTATGGGAGAAGAAGCTGAGGAACCCTTTATGGTTCTAGTTTGCACCTTTATTTCTAAGAGCGTAGAACAATTTAAGATCAGCGTAACGCAGCTCATCAAAGGTATCAAAGGAAACTGAATACTCTGCTAAAAAAAATCAATAATCACTTACACAGAGGGCTGGAACAATATAGGTTTCAGATATATCGTGGACGTTAACACCCTCTGAGTTTAAAAAACCAATAAAGATGAGTAGTGCCGACCTAATATAACCCTGATTTCCCTCACGGGGCCAAACAGGTTGGCCGGGCCCCTCGCATCATTCATTCCACTCTGCTTCCAATCACTCCCAGAGCATCACTTCGGGGATTCATTTGACACATTTATTGCCAAATGGTGCGATTTCCAAGCTGGGCAGCAGTTTCTGATGCACCAACGGTGATCTCACTTGCACGGCAGACTGATTTGGCCCTCGCACTTGTCTACCTCGCTTTGTGCTTCAGAGGTAAAGTGGCAAATGATGAGCTAAGTCGCTAATAGCCTGTAGCACCGACTGCGGCGTGTTTCTCCCCGTATTGACCGAAACCATGAGAGAACAGTGAGGTCTTGCAGCGTCGCTCTCCTCTAAGTAATCATTTGTGTTGTATCACTTGTGGTGAATATATTTAAACACATTCAACAGAGGGTGAACTTGTTTTCTCTATAAAGCGCATCCATTTGTTACAAACACCTCCTTGGATTGTGATCATAAAGCTCTGGATTTTATGCACATATTTATGTAGAGAGAAGAGAGCGTTAAAGGAAACAGCCACTTTAATATCTTCTCTACAGCGGCTTTATATCTTGTGCTGCTGAGTTAGTTTGGTTATGTCATGGCGTATTTTATTTAAGTGGCAAACGTAGATCGCGTTGTTTCCAGATGGATCAGTTTCCTCCAGTGTTCATCAATCAAACGAGGGGCAATCCATCACAGTCCGGCAGAGATAGCCGGTCCGGTCCTCCTCCTCCCGTACAGACGCCTCAGTGGATTAGGATTCGGCGCGGCGGCGTGTAGGGGGTGATGTATGATGTAGGGGGGAGGGAAAGCACACACTGATAACGCTATTTAATTCCAGAAATCCACAGATTGAAAAACATGTAACAGTTTAACGGTAAAGATCACAAGTGAATGAATTGCGGGACGTTGCCTCATCTGACAAGTTCGCTCATTAGAAAACATTATGTAACGTCTGCATCACGCTCCTATCTTCGAGACGATTTACGTGAGTTTGTGTGTTTGTTGGAACTGAGACGCACAAAACAGGGATTCCAAAACATCTCCTCCATATTTATGAAAAGCTAGATCGAACCCTCCCTTTTCAGGTTAGCGCCCACAGCATCACCAGCTATCCCATAATGCCTTGCAAAGTAAAACTGCTTTAGAAAAGGAACAGGAGCAGACTGTGATTAATATAAATGTTTTTCTTTCATTTCTTCAGGTTTTTATCTCATTCACAGTTTCTCTGTAGCGTTCCTTGTGAGTTCAAAGGACGTACATATGTTTCAGGGTCAAAACGCTGTTTCTCCAAGCCCTTCTAAAAATGTTTTCCCACGTGACATCATGATGAAGCTGCTGCATACATAAATATAAACCCCTAAGTTAGGGGTTTATATGTTGCAGCTCTCTAACCTACGTCACTGTGGGGTTTTTTGCTAACAGCTGAGTGGACGTTTCCATCCGAAAACCCAGAAGAGGACACAGAGGGAGTCGCCCTTTAAAGCACAGAGCCTTTGCTGAACAGCAGCCACTATAGTCATAATTATAAGATAATAGTGAATGCTTCTGTCCAGATCCTGACCGATACTGGACTCTTGGCGCCGGTGCTAAAAATTCTGATATCGATAAATCTGCAGATATTCTTTGTAAAATCAAAATATATGCGCTATATTGAAAGTGAATTCAGAAAAAAAGATCAAATATACATAAAATGCTGCATATAAAATGAAACCAACAGCAAAACAGGAGAAATGCACCAATATCAATAGACAGTTTGTCTGTGATCGGCCAATATTATATTAATATTAGAGCCAGAGCTGTCTGGCTCTGCTTCTGTCAGCAAACTGTCACAGTCAAGTCAGTTATTTTAGCAGCAGTGATGTAGAGCCACCTAAAGCTACTGGACATACCAGACTAAGTAATGGTGTCGCAGTAAATTATTGAAATGAGCAAAGGTGAATTTTATAGCTCACAAGTTCAACTTTCCATCTGCAAGAATTCAAAAGTTGCACAGTCTTGCACTCATCTCAATCTTAGGCAGTTTATTTTTGGCTATAAACTTTAAGAATAATGTAAGTCAAGTGGTCTGAGAGAAAACTAGACTTCTGCTCCTCCTCTTGGCTCTCTTCTCAGGCTTCAGAGAATTTAGCCCGTGATGACGGGAAACTTTGGCCAATCACAGGACAGTAAGATATGTATAGTTGGCTGTTGAGTCTTTTTCTTAAAATGTCAGTATTTCATGAGGTGGGCATGAGATTCAACAAGCAATTATCGTTCTCCTGAATCTCACACTGCACCTTTAAAGTGGACACTCATCTTAAATCTTTGAGTCTCATTTGCATCAAAAGTGTTTCAGTAATCCAGTCGCTGTCTCCATATTTTTCAAAACAGTTTCCAAACTGATAAATGCATTTTAACTAAAGCTTTGAAAGAAATGGAACGCGTTAATCTCCAGTCGTGCACGGCCGGCCGAGGATTTTTCTGCACCGTCAGGCACCGAGAGGACCATTTGCCAGGACCCCTTGACCAGGTCACCTCATTTATCTTTAAAGATTAACCACAATCCCACATGACTGCGGCTGCACTCAGTCATCTCAGCGTCCTTGAGTCATCGGCTCCACGTGTAGTCAGTCAACATCACGCGCACGAACCCGAAAATCTGCATATGCATACGCACGCACACGCAGAGGACAACCCTAAAAACTGACAGACTTTACTTTTGCAAACACGCTCGATGGCGTCGTCATCAGTGTCGTCCCACCAGATGATGTTTAAAGATGAGCGGGGCATTGATATGCAGAGAGGCTCGCCTGGCTGCAGCTAATAATAGAAAACACCAAGGTGGAGGGGAGCCATTTGTTTTACGAGTACCTTCAGCTTATGACACGCACGCTCAAACCAAACCGGCAACAGCGTGTGTGTGCGCGCGTGAGAGACGGCAATTGTGTCTGTGAATCCGTCTGTCTCTGTGTCTGTAGCTGTCTGTGTCTCAGTGTGTGTGTGATGATTCATAGGGCAGACCGTCCCGGAGATGTTGTTGTTGTTGTCGTCGCTGATGTTGTTGTTGCCTTAAATTACATTTCAGGGATGGCTTGATGCTTGGCAGCATGAGACTGCGCTAAGTGGAGAAAAAGTGACTAAGGTGGTTAAGATTTCTGTGAGATAAAGGACGAGACAGAGGGAAGGGGGGAAAAAAAGAAAGAAAGAAAGAAAGAGAAACCTCGCGTCTGTCATTTTCTCAGTCGCTCTCGGAGGCCAGATTCAGCACAATCTGCTCTTTTGAATTCGTGAATGGGACGCGTGATGCGAAATGGACAATCGCAGACCGTGTGTCCAATCAGCTGTGAAAATGGGCACGGATGAAGAATACATTGACCTTTTAAATCTTTTCTGAGTGGACGGGCTTCAATGGGCGCCCGTGTGAAGTGAGCAGAGAGCATTGTGGGTATCGTTTAAAGGAGGATTCAGAGGCGTTGAGCAGAATCGAGGGAGAGTGTGGGCCTCGTTTTTGGGCGTCCACTGGTTGTCGTACAGATGAAGAACTTGTCTCTGAAGCGCTGATTTATTTCCGGATCTTCGCTCTGTGTTTCTGACTCCCGCTACTTCTTTAACCTCCCTTCTCTGCCCTGTTATTTCTCGCTCCCTCTCCACCCTGTTTGTGCAGCCTCCACTCTTTAATTTTCTCCATCTCTCCTGTCTCCATGTCTGTCTCACTCTCACTCTGTCCTCAATCTAGTTTGACTCTCTCCTGTCTCTCTTTTTTGTCTTTCTGTGTATATTGGCGTCAAAATCTACATTTTTAAGGGTTGAAAACTCCCTTTTCCTGGAATCTTAGCATGCGTACACGTAGCGGGTAAAATGTCTACATTACAACACATTTAATCCCACGAAAATATATTAGTCAATTGCTAACCTGAACCCTTCAAAATAAAAGCCTCTGCTTAATCCACAGGGATAAACAGGGATATACAACATAATGCCCTGTTCATAACATAACATACACGCTGTTGTGTACTGAAACAGACACCAATCCAATCCTCATTACTGCTAACTGCTATAGTTGAACCTTGACATGCTGTTACAGTAATTACTGTTTGATCATCTTTTCAGATGCAGCACTTTATTCCGCTTAGTTTTTATGTTTAAATGGCAGCCTTTAGTGCAGCAGTGTGGCACAATGTCTTTTAAATAAGTGTGAAAGAGGAGGAGTGCAAAATCTGTAAATAAAAACTATGCTGGCACAGTGGCTCGGTCTGACACGCGGGATTAATGTCGGAGTGCAGAGCAGCATTAAACAGGTGGGGCATCGCTTGCGTGAGACGGTCCTCACATTACAACTAAACATCCGTCAACAAAATGCCCCTCTGCCCCCAGACTACCGAAACAAGCTGACATGGTGGTATGTTACGACCACTGCAACCAGTAATCAGGTCAGGTCAGCACTAAGACATGATCATACGCTCCAATAATAATCACTCACATGTACTGAAACTGGCAAGAAGACACAATGAAAAAAGGAAGTTAACTTGACTCTGCATGGTGGAAATTTTGTTTTGTTTTTTTACACCTTACAATATAATGCACCTTTACAAGGAATAGTTGTTTTAGCGCATAATCTTATGTGAAACCAGAAGAATAAGAAAATTAGAAGAAAAGCAATTTAATGATGCAGAGTTGTGTGTTTAAAGCACGATGGATTTATTTTGGCCACTTTGGGGGCAGCAGAACCAGCTGGAAACACAGGAAGTCCCGCCCCCTTTTTTGCTCTGTGCTCCAATAACAGTTGAGCAAGCGAAGTACCTCAACCAACTTTCATCTTACATCTTAAGTTAGCTAATATTAGTAAAATGCGAGCTAACAATTGATGTAGATTGGCTAGCTAGTTAGCTAGCATCTTGCTAACATTAGCTAACTGAGGATGTGCTGCTTTCAAAAGTCCACAAGCAAAATCTTTTTATCATTTTCTTTTCAACATAGACGACCCGAACACAGCAGAGAAAACAGGGAAGAAGAAAGCTGACGAGGTACCAAGATTGCTCAACTGTTATTGGACCACATAGTATAAAGGAGGTGGGGGTTCACCTGATGAATATGAATCCAATATTCCAATATTCACTCTCCTTTAAATTCTGATTTGTCTGGCTCTTTAGCCGCTAAACGCTCCACCATGTTCATCAGCTAGTTGCTAACTTTGCCTGCCATCTGTTTGGTGCTGGACCAACAGCGTACAGTGGGTTTATCGCAGGTTTTTCACTGCTGCATGCCCGCAGCTGGAAAAGAGTTTAATGGGAGTGATTAGAGTGAACCAAACATTAACATTGTGGGCCTTAAAACCAAAACAATGAGCCGAAAGATGTTAAATGCACCATAGAGCTGAGGGGGAATTACAGATTTGTTGATAATTCTTGGTGGTTGTGTCTCAACGAGTGCCTTTTTTATATTGCACCATCATTTGACCCATTGTTAATATAGAAATATTGATTCTTGCAGCTTCAAAATATGGCGAGAAATACTGTTTTTTCTGGTTAGAGTCCCAGTTCTGTGATTTATTATGACAGTTACAATTTTTTTGTATTTCTTTGTCTCCCTCCTCCTGCTTTATTGTCACTTTCACTTCCTTCCGCCTCTTTCCTACTTGCTCTTTTTCCTTTCCTCCTTCTCGATCACTCTCACTTCCACACACACTTTTTCGCGATCACTTCCTCCTCTCATGTTTTTGCTCGTCAGGTTCGCTCCCGTCTGTCTTTCTTTATCTCTCTCTCTCTGTTTCCCGGCTTGGCCCATTAGTCTCTACGGCCTCCTCACCTCGCGCCCTCCTCCATCCTCTCTGTCTTGTCACCCCGCTCCTGGGTTGTTTACTACCTTCATCCCTGCTGCCCCACCTCTCTTCTGTCTTCTCTCTGTCCAATTCCCACCGTCACTCCCATATGTCCTTATTATTGTCTCTTCCAGCAAAGCTCAACCCGCTTTCAATCACTGGAGATCTTCCCCTGCCTGTCCTGTCCTATAGCGCTTTATCTTGCATTATATTTCCTAATTTACTTATCTGTTTTGTCCTGTCCCGGCCGTTTCCATCCTTCCTTCTCTTGCCAGGCCTTTCTTCTTCTCTTCATTTGTGTGTAATCTGTCACAGCAGCATAAACCCAAACCTAGCTTATATAATCTGATGAGAGTCCACACACACACACACACCCACACACACACGCAGGCTTTCCAGCCACGTTGCATGCATGACTGCTGGGTGTTTCGGCATGCAATGTGTGTTTGACAGTGTGTACACGAGTGCATGCATGTGTGATTGTGAAATCTTGCAAGTGTCAGCTTCATTGGACCGGGTGGTTTGTATGTGTGTGTGTGTGTGTGTGTGTTTGTGTGGAGGGATTGTCGTGTCTGGTGATTCTCTGATTAGATTAAAGCAGGGATAAGAATCATAAGCGATAGATGGGAAACAACAATAAAAAAATAAAAAAACTAGAATGAAACAGGAGTGGACAACAGGCGCTCCTAAATACCCATAATCCACTCTGCTGTCATGCTACTGCAGCTTCTCTGCTTCTCCATGTTTCTGTTTCATACTCACTCAACACATCAGACAGGAATTCAGCAGAATCAACGTATCTTTTCTTGTTAAATTAACCTAAACACACAAGTTTTATTTATCCAAGTTCATTAAACTTCCAAGTATTAGTTTTCGAACACTTTAGAACTTATAAACTTTCTTCTGACATGAAATGATGAGTTGAATTAATGTACTGTACAGAGTTCAATCAACTCAATAAATTAAGTTTCTAAATAAACATGATCAGAATATAGGCAGAGAAAATCTAAAATAAAGAGTGACTGAGGAGTTTTTGGTTCAACTTAATGTCTTAAACTTGTTAAACATGTTTTCTCAAGTACAACTGAATTAATATCTAGTTTATTTAACTAAATAAGTTTTTTGTGTTGAATCAGTTAAAATGACCTCAACTTGTCTTTTCAAATTCAGTCAACTTAAGATTTTCAGGCAGCCTGGACACTAACTTTTTAAGTTAAAACAAATAACTTTTTTGTTTTTGTTTTTTTTACAGTGAATGTGTCAGTGTGACTGATATCTTAATCTTATGGAACATGTTTTCTTAACTACAACTGAATTAATATCAAAATTACCGCAACATGTCTTTTCAAATTCAGTCAACTTAAAATCTCAAGTCAGCCTGGACACTAACCTTTTAAAGTTAAAACAAATTGTTTAGAGCTATTAATTCAACTTAATATCTTTAGCTGAGTTAACATGTTTTTTCAAGTACAACTTAATTGATATCAAGTTTATTCAAATGGAAAAGTTTGTTTTGAATCATTACAAAATTACCTCAACTTGTTTTTTCAAATTCAGTCAACTTAAAATCATAAAGCAGCCCAGACATTATTTTTTTATTTAAAACAAACAAATTATTTTTACAGTTAATGTGTCTGTGTGAGTGAAGAGGCTCAACTTAATATCTGTAGCTTATTAAACTCGTTTTCTCAACTTGTTAAGTTTTGACAAGAAAAGTTTGTTTTGAATTGAAATTACCTCAACTTGTCTTTTCAAAACTCTGTCAAATTAAAATGTTAAAGCAGCCGGGACCCTAACTTTTTAAGCTAAAACAAATTCTTTATTTTATTTTCAGTGAATGCACATCTCCAGCTTTATTTCTTTTCCAAACACTCACACCCCACTGCTGTGCAGACGCCACACTTCAGACTCTCTTTATACTCGTGCTTTTCCTCTTCAAGTCCTCATGGTTTATCTTTGTGTTTGTGGAAGTTTCTGGTCCTCTCCGAGCCCCTCAGACCTCACTGTGAGCGACTTCCAAAGGAACTCAGTGTGCATCTGAAAGTAAAGCCTTTTTTAAAATCTTTTCTCTCACTCCCTAAAAATAATGGCCTCTTTCTAAAATATATATTAGTGCTGTCAATCGATTAAAATATTTAATCGCGATTAATCTCATGAATGTCATAGTTAACTCGCGATTAATCGCACATTAATCGCACATTTTTATCTCTTATAAATGTCCCTTGAATTATCATTTTAATACTCTTATCAACATGGAAAAGTGGATAGGCTTGCTTTGTGCAAATGTTTTTTATTGAAAACAACGTGTAGCGTTATATTTCACACTACTTAATGCACTAGATTCATACTTTTCCAAATTACCTCTGTGTTAAATTTGTCAGAGATGCGGACGGATTTAGCTTCATCAGCTGGCGGTAATGAAATGCGCTAAATGCATTTCAGATGCTAAAATCTCCCGAAGAATCCAATCCAAACATAGATGAATGAAAGGTTGTTTGTGATATATATAATTCTAATTTGTGATCCTGACTTTATTAAGCCGACTGCATCTAACACAGCGACACCGTGCAGCCTTGATGGAGACGCTGTAACGTCTGACCGCAAACAAAGTAAGTGATCCGGGTCAGCTTAATATCATGACTTTAAAAGCACCGAATTAACAAATTTCGTTATAATAAAATATGAAGAATTGTAAAATATAATTTCTTTGAGGCTGTTCAGTCAACGAAGATCAAGTGTGGCTTGTTCAGTCAATATTGTTCATTATTGATTTAGTGCTGAAATTATACTTTCTGCCTAAAATAATTGATACCTTGATAATACACTACCTACCAGCCTTAGAGTGGAGCAGCCATTCACTACATGATGTGTTGTGAAATGCACACACATTAATGTGGCGGCTGCGGATTCGTCGTCGTGGCCACAGCTTATAAAAACTACAAGTTCACTTGGTCACAATGAACGTTAATCTCGCGACAAAAAAAATGACGCCGTTAAAATTGATTTGCGTTAACGCGTTAATAACGCGATATTTTTGACAGCACTAATATATATATATATATATTTCGGACACGGAGCGTTTTCACTGCCTCCCTGTGCTGCTCCTGTGAAATAAAGAAAAGGGCAGTGTGGGGGTTTTATCATATGAGAAAGCATTGAGCTAATGAAAGACTCGGTTCCATTTAACTTCATTAGTTTTACCACAGCTCTGTTGCTCCCATTTCCTGAACACAAACAAATCAAAGGCGCTCGTGTTATCCATCTGCTCTGTTATCAAACTGTACTGCTTCTTGGCATCGCGCTCAGGCCCACACACACACACACTCACACTGTGTGACACACCTCTTTTTGGCATTCATTCGAAGAAGCAGTAATTTCTCATCACCACAGGGGTATTTACTTTTGAAATTAAAGAAATGGAGGAGAGAGAGAGCGGGCGAGTGCCAGCTCTTTATGAATATGGCTGAGCGTGGAGCCAAAGGACTTGTAAAGTGCACTTATTTCTTAGCCGGAGGAAAGCAGTGATGAGGCAGCGGAGCTGGAAGCAGACCGATGAAAACAAGATTTGGGGGGAAAAACAGAGGGAGGTGGAGGGAAAACAACAGAGGATTTAATCACAGTGGGATAAAATAAACAAATGATGACAGATGAGGATGGAGATTTATTATAAGTCCACTTTTATTATAAGTCCACATGAAACGGAGAGCAGAGTGCTATTTGCTTCCACATATTTATGTGGCAGGCAGGCAGCCGTGCAGCTACAGTGGTCCATTAAACTAGTGGGGCTTTTCCAGCGGCGCTTTTGGCCACGCCGAGTCAAACCATGCCACATTTCCATTACCAATTTTATCACGCTGAGCTGCACCGAGCCGCGCCCGAGATAAACCTACAGGGCCGACCCGCTTCCAAGCAGGCTGCGGTGACGTCTTGCCGGCCACCACCAACCCCTGATGACCCTTCTTCCCCTCAAACAAGCGAGTGTTGTGATAGCTCATGTGTGTGCAGGAGGGCAGAGTTTCTTCATGTTCAGCTCTCAGTACTTTTGTAGCTTCTACTAGAATCTTTATGTTTTGATATTTAGTTTCTCTCCTGTGTCGCTGTTTGTACTTTCAGGTGTCTGCTTTACTTTACTGTTTCATATTCACACAAGACTTTTATTGTTAAGAATTTAAGGAAAAAAGGAAAACGTGTTTATCCCAGAGATGTATATGAATGGGAAACTGCTTTACAGACGCCCAACTCGGGCCTCCTTGCGCTCATCTTCAGTTAAAAGACACACCTTCAAGCGGTTGGCCCTGTTGTAATGGAAAGGCAAACTGCTGCCATGCTGGGCTGATGGGCCGAGTCAAACAGAGTCGAGCCAGGTCAGCTCTGTGTATGGAAAAGAGCCATGGGTCTGCTGGCTTGTGTGCATGGCTAACCGTGCTAACGTTAGTGAGTGGTTTGCAGTTAGCTACTTTAGGGACAAGTAAAGCTAACTTTTCAGCAGAAAACTCCGTAAACGACCCTGGCACTGTATTCGCTGCCAGTCTCGGAGGATGTGGTTTGTCCCAGTCCAGCTGTGTTCACTGGGAAGCTGCTGAGCACCGTTCTGCTGCCCACTAGCTGCAGCTAAGTTAGCAGAAACTCTGGGTGTTAATCATTCAGAGTAGAAGCTGAGGGAAAACCAGAATGCATTTACTCCATAACATATTATCCAGTTTCTCCCAAATCAGTGAACACGTTAGCTGGTGAAGCAGTTTCCCCAAAGTGAATAATTTCTAGCCAGCAGGCCTGTAATAACAGTGTTTTGGGTAAACAGAACAAGGTTTGAGGTGGCAAACATCTCGGAAGACACACAAACGTATCATCATGTTGCTAGCTAGCTAACTAATAGATCTTAGCCTTAGCTCTGAACTGCTAAAAGTTGAACGGTCATGATATTTTCATTTTGAGCAATTTTGTACAAAAATTTTCTCTTTCCAGCTACTTCAGTGTGAATATTTTCTGGTTTCTTTACTCCTTTATCACAGTAAACTGAATATATTTGGGTTGTGGGAAAAAATAAAACATTTTAGGCTTTGGGACACACTGATCAACATTTTCACTTTTTTTTTGACATTTTATGGACCAAACAACTAATCGATTTATCAAGAAAATAATCACCCTAATTCTAGCTTACGTTAGCATGCGTCATATTTTGTTGTACAGGAATGATGATTAGATTTTTCATGATTTTGATATAAAAATATAAAGTCTCCCCTTTCCTTTGCTCTCACCACCGCTGACGCACTGATTCACAAACAAGTCAACTTGACTAAATCCTTTGTTCGTGAAGCTCTGTTCATGAAGTGATAGCTTTGTCCCCTCAAATCTTGATTTCTTTCACGGTTCACACATCGCTCGGAGTAAACGCCTCAGCTGCTGCTGCAAACGGCCGTGACGCAAAAATGGGGAGAAGCTTTGGGTGGAGGTGTGAAAAGGCACGCAGGGTGAAGACTGAGGTTCCTATGGGACGGCAGAACGTGATGGATGGATGGATGTGATGGAAAGTGTACGTGTGCTCAAAGGGTGTGACGACTTGGAGTTGTGAACTCCACGTGAGTGCATCAGGGCCCCGCAGCAGAGAAATAACACTTAAATGAACAGCCTGCGTGTGTGTGTGTGTGTGTGTGTGTGCGTGTGTGTCACCAAGTCAGTGTAGCAAAAAGAAATCCATATGAGTGAAGGAACACTATGGAACATGCTGCATGAAGCATGGTGCGTTGTTGTGAGTGAGTATGCTAAGTTTAAATGTTCACTCTCAATGTTCATATTCATTTATTTATGCATGATAAGTGTGCATGTGTGTGTGCATGCGTGTGTGTGTGTGCATGTGTGTGTGTGTGTGTGTGCACGCGCCTTAGCTAGCTAGCTCCCTCAGGCTCTCTGCTATCCTCTCTGTGTGTGACATTAGCAAGGGACGGAAGTCTGAGCACCGTGCTGCCAGTACCTCTCAACATCACACACACACACACACACAAAGGGGAAAACAAACAAACGGAGGCTGGCAGATACTGGATATGAACATCTGCAATATGACTTGCGCTTGGGGAGAGCAGAGTGTGTTGTGTGTGTGTGTGTGTTTGCGTGTGTGTTTGTGAGCGCGAACCGAACGTATCCATGACTTCCCATCC
>JAJHUR010121846.1:1876-18407 GCA_027495735.1 Lutjanus campechanus | reverse complement strand
CATGTAAACTCAACTGTACTGTACGTCCTGTCCTGTTTATGCTCCTTTCCAGTTTTACCTTTTAGCCCCCAACACACACTTTTATGTTGTTTATATACTCACATTAAATGTGGACAAGGAGTCCATAACATAGCAGCAGCGAAGAACATAATGACTTTTGATTGGTTAACTGATTTATTGGTGGTATTTAAAGGGATAGTTCAGATTTTTTTGATGTGGGATTATCTGAGGCATGACTGGACCCCCACAATAGATGCATATAAGATCACATACCCCAACTTGAGAGGATATTGTCTTAAAGAATTCTCTCCAAGTAATTTTAAGCTATTTTTGACTACTAACTACCAACCTTATTTCTTTTTTTGTTGGTCCAACTCCGTTGATAAAAGTTAAAATATTCTATTCATTCTTTTGCTGAGGACCCCCTACAACCTAAGCAAATACCCATTTTGGTCCCCAGACCCCAGTTTGAAAACCACTGGTATGAGTTACTTATCTATAGTCAGTGTATATCACTAGATGGCAGTCGGCACACCCTGAGTTTGGAGAAGCAGCAGGAGTACTGGTGTAGGAAGCTAAGCAATGTATTGGTGTGAACAGGGTCAGCAGCAAAATGTATTTTAGCCACGTAAAAAAACAGATAATAAACAAATATAATAATGATATAACAACATAAATAATACCTTGCAGGCCGCCACCTCACAGAACACAGGATTTGCTGGTCTGCTGCTGCCTTACTCTGTTAGTTTGTGCTGTCGTGTTGAACAACGGTGGGGACATAAGGACTCAGATGAGAAAACATTTTTTAAATGGTCTTCAACATATGCAATGTTAGTCAATGTTAGGGAGGACTGGTATGAGGTAAAAGTAGATCATTATAGGGAATAAAATTGCATAACGGCAGATCACAGCCCAGGCTACTACAGAAACAAGAATGTAAAAATACTCGGTATGAAATGCAAAACAACATTGATCAATCAATTGAACAATGCCAATATCACATGTACTGTAGAAAGCACCAGTGATAACAACATCCAATATCACTGTCCTAAATATGCCAAAATAGAAACAACTGATGGACTGATGTTAGCAGCATTATCAAAAGACAAAAAACAACCTTATTTTTAGATGTTAAGTTAAACTGCCTTGTTGTTTGGATGCTGTATGCTGAAACATCAGAGAGTTCACAAGAGTTCATGGGTCAAATTCAACCAATCATGAGTCATTGTGAAAATAAACAATTCTCAAAGTATTTTTATTTGTTTGTGAACATTTCTTGGTGCACGCTATTATGTTGAAGGGGACAAAATCTGATATTTTAAATTTTAGCTTCCACAGTTTAAATGACACCTACGGTTGTTGTGTGATTTTAGTGTTTAGTTCAGGTTGGTTCGGGTTCAGCAAAGTCACACAATAACATCAATAAACTAACTAACTAACGCAAACTAACGACAGTGTTCTGTGGGGTAAAATGACTGTTTTTGTCAAAGGATTCTGGTTGATATGATGAGAACAATATTTAGCTCATATACCGACTGTTTCCAGTCAGAAAAGGCTGTCTGACAGCAAGGTAACACATTAGAAATAATCTAAATATGGCGTACACTTAAACTGATATAGATTTTTTTAAGTGGACTGTTTTAGGGGGCTAAAATACATTTTTCTGCTGACCACAGCAATACGCCACTTAGCTTCCTACACCTCATTCCACCTCACTTAAAAAACTGAACTATCCCTTTAATAAATAAAAACTTTTACTGTTTTATTTATGAACTGACGCTTCCTTTCCAGCTGTTTTATGACTTGCCAGGTAAGTAAACACACAGATCATCATCGTCATCATCACTGACTGACTGTGAGTTTTTTCTGTTGTGTTCTGTTCATTGCAGGGTTTTGGAAAACAAGTGGATGTGTCATATATTGCCAAACATTACAACATGAGTAAAAGCAAAGTGGACAACCAGTTCTACAGTGTGGAAGTGGGAGACTCCACCTTCACAGTTTTAAAACGTTACCAGAATTTAAAGCCCATTGGCTCTGGAGCTCAGGGAATTGTCTGGTAAGCAAGCAATCAACCGTGCATTTCTTTTATGTCCTCTTTTACATCTTATCATGCTATTTTATTCTGGTTTTATGCAGTATTTAATGTGCAATTATCTCATTTAGCTGTTAGTTGTTTTTTCTAATTGCCTTGCAGTTTATTGCCATGGGGGATTATTAAAGGAGGAGAATATCTGCTTATTGTTGTCGTGTGAATGATGGGCTGCAAAATGTAATTTTAGGAAACTGTATGATTATAATTTCCGTGATAAACAATGGTCTAATTTGGCAAGTGGAAAGTCATATTTTCATTTCTCCTGAAAGCCCAGATGCGGTTCCATTACGACGAACCAATCATAACATCTGAGAGCGCAGCATGCAGCCATGTGACTCATCTTTGCAGAAACGTGATGAAAGAGAGAGAGATCATGTCATCAAGGAACATTTTATTTCTTTAAAGGATCATTTGGACATATTTTGGATTTTAATCTGGGAGAAGTTCTTTTAAAAGGGCAAATAAATTTAAATGATTCATGTTTTCTGATGCAGATAAATTATTATTTTTCAATCAGTGATGTTTTTAGTGCAACAGTAAAACAGGACTAGATTTTTAATTATGATTTTAAATTACAAGTCAACGTCTTCAATTATCACTTTGAATTTTAACAAAAAAAAAAAAAAACTAATTAGGTTTTAGCTGAACCACAAAGTGATGAGGTGCTAATGTGTTTGTTTCCTCAAAACAAATTCAGGAAACAAAAAAACAAAATAATCTGTTCATGCTTTAATTATTTTGGTGAATTTTAATTTCAACTGACTGATGGACCTTTTTGAAGCAGAGCACCCAACTGAGAAGTGCCCCCGTTTCCTCTCATGAACTGAAGAAATTGTGAGAATTACTTTATATTAAAGATCCCCTCGACTCAAAAGTGTTATATTTATGTCCCTTTAATTGTCTGATTTCACTATGTTGACTTGTATCTGTGCAAAGTTTGTCAGTAGAGAGGTGTTTTCACATTCCTCCACTGAAGGCGGAGATGTCTGTGCACTTCCCTAAAGTCTGAGATTCAAACGTACCTGAGAAAGTTAGATTTAGTACCTAACAGATACAGAAGCCAATCGCTGTAATGCAGGAAAGAAAACCTGAAACATCCAGAGCAGACTGGACATGTCCGTGCAGAGAGCGAGAGTTAGCATTGTGTTAGCCACTGCCAGTTACAAACCAAGAAGCTAACAAACAACATAAACAAATAAAAGATGCTAACTACACTTACAATTCTTATACGTCTGCTAGTCGCTGATTTTGGTGCACAACAGACTCCTCATCTGAGTCTGAGGCTCAAACATTAGTCCTAAAGTGACAAATTATGCTGTTATAGGCTACTTGGCCATTTTATAAGGTACAAGGTTCATTTATAATTTCACAACACAGTGTTGTGTAACACAGGGGTGTTTCTTCAACCCTCAAATCTGATTGGCCACTGCAAAGTTCCACTCCATTATCCTCAAGTATGATTGGCTGTCTGTGCAGTGAGAGGCGGGACCTTAGTTTGAACCAACTGTGTAACAATTATTTATAAATGTGAATTGTTTCCTTTTGTATGTAGCATACTTTTAATATTTTTTGTAAGGCTAACTTTCTTCGTTGATCATTTTACAACATAGGATGTTGGTTGTAGTTTTCTTTATGCAGATACAAAAAAATATATACAACAAATGGGTGAATAGATAATAAATAAAGATAGTAAATAATAACAGTAAAGCTATTTTTCATGGTAGAATGCTAAATGTAGAGGAAGAATGAAGGTACAATTTATTTTTGAGGATTTATAGATTAAAGTATGGAAGCTTTATGTGATGTATCAAACACAGGAATATAAAAATATTCATGTTAATAATTAAAGTAGAAATGGGAAGCGTAATTTGTGCATATATGCACATGTTCTGATGCGTGTGTGTGTATGCATGTGCACACACACACATATACTTCATGCCACCCCTGCTCCACTTGTCCCACCCCAGTAAAAAACAGTCTGACCATGCCCCCAGTATAACGAGATGGTAGTTGCAGTCCCTTTATGCTGCTCGTAAAACAAAAATTATATAAATGGATGAATAAATAAGTCATAAAAATAAACAATTTTTTTTATGGTGGAGTGCAATAAGAGACTTGGGATGCGCCTCCAGCCTGAGGAAAGCTGTGCACAATGAAGAAAAAAATTAACCCAAAAACCTTGATGTATTTTAATTACATGTATATTTTCCATGTAATTTTATTACATAAATTTAATGTAAGGGTGTTGCATTTAATACAGTGTTTTCTATCATATTGAGTCAGTGTGAATAAGTTAAATACCTTAAGTCAGATTTGATTAAGTTAATGCAAACTTATCCATAAACTGTGTTGGAGTGACACACAGCTGCTTTATGTGATCTAATAAATTAAGTTTATTTGATTTGTTTACATTCAGTTTATACTCAGCATATTCACATCATGTTTACTTTTTTTGGATAAATAAACTTTGATTTAATGTATTTCAGTTACATTTTACTTAAAAATATAGCTTTGTTTTTATTAGAGCCAAGAATTTTATTTATTTATTTATTTTTTTGAGCGCATCTTGTGAGAGTTTCGCAAGTCTGACAAAACTAAGGTTCCTTTCTAGACATGACGGATGCACACTGCTCCTTCACCAGTCAGCCTATTGGGGTGCAAAGCCTGATCCAGAGTTTCTCACTGGGGAGGAAGAGTAGATGTGCTTCCAAAATACACAAAATATATTTTTATCCTTTTATATTTCTATTATATTTTTACTTGATCTTTTCTACCTGTACTTTTTGAGCTGCTTTAACCTGTGAATTTCCCCGGCGTGGGATCAATAACGTTTAACTTATCTTATATTAATCATAGCCAAGTACTTGTTAAAAACATGTTAAAACCAAACAAATAATCACTATATTTAATAAAGGAATCAGGATGAGCATTTTTGTCATAATTTTGTCATAAATGTGGAGCACGTGTCCACTCGTGGTTTTCGGATTCACGGCAGGTTCATATCCTCTCCAGTGCTACGAGCTGATGACATATCTGTTTAGAATATGGATGAACGGGCCATAAGGGCCTAACAGGATGGGCACTTAAGTGAATCCTTAATCCGGATTGCAGAGAGAGCTCGTATTCATTGTAATTCATCTCACGGCTGCCCTGTCAGAATGCAGTGGAACCACTGCCAAGGCTCCACTTAAAGGAATGCATCTTACAGTCTTTCTCCAACGACCAAACACATCCATAAGTTATATTTATGTTAATGCTGCGTCACTGTGGTGATATAGCACCTGCCTCAGAGACCCTCCCTCCGACGACCCATGTTGACATGTTTTAGAGTCTCATATAGAGTTTGAAGAATCTCTGGCTCTCAGCAGCGCTCTAAACCCCCCTGCCCTCCACTCGCCCTCCTTCATTGTCCTCCCTTTGCTTCCCATGCCCTCGGCCCTTCTCCCCTTCCGCTCCAAAGCAATTTTGTGCATTTGCAAAGGAGCTTGGACCGGCTGTAACCGCTAATGCTGGGATTGTGCCCATTTGAAGGATATTGTAGAGATGGATGGCAGGGAGACAGTGCAAATCTAATTTAACCTGCTCTGCTGTGCGCTGCTTGGCTCTGCCCACAGCTGTCATCTGGTGTCATATGGTGATGGTATTACCACAACCAAACCACATAAAACCCCCAAGACTGATATAATATCCCTCTGATTATAGAGATCAAATGGGACACACTATGGAGATAGACTCATTTAGATGTTGACAAGCACATCAGCAACACACCATGAGACATTGGCATGTGTATTTATACTGGAAGAGTAGTTTTGTCACAGTGTGATGATGAAATAATGAGTGATTTGCTTACCGTGCGTTGTCTACAACCTAATCCTGAAATGGATGACATAATCACATCTGCAAAAACATCTGTTTGATTATGCACAGACACTTGAATTCCTGTCTACTGACAGTTATAACAAGTTTGGTCCATGTCCAGAAGACGACACCTTCAAATGTCTTGTTTTATCCACAAAGATAGTCAGTTTGCTGTCATTTAGGAGTAAAGAAACCAGGAAATATTCACATATAAGAAGGTGGAATCAGAGAACTTTGACTTTTTTTCTTTGGAAAATCACTCAAACCGATGAATCGAATATCAAAGTAGTTGGCGATTAATTTAATAATCAATTTCCAATCAGTTACATTGTAGGTCTGGTTACAAAACACAAGCACTCACAACATCACTGTAAAACAATCCAACAGGAATTTGGGTGGAATCAACTAATCTTTTCTCATTAAAGCTAATACAATGATCTCTAATATTTTGGTGATTTTGGAGACCCCTGTGGACAAAAGTGGCAGTGTTTCCACTGTATTAACCACAAAACATAACATCAAAAATAAAGACATCTAAACAAAATCCTCCTTCTTCCTTTTATCTTCCTAATGTATTGTATTACTCAGTATAACTTTGGCTGAGAAAATAATAAATAATAATGAACACCCAGTGGCAGGCAGTAAGAATAACTACTGTACAAGAAACAGCCGATCTTGTGAATGGTCTTGTTCGCTTACGTCGTTCGTTTAGAGGCATTTAGTTTCATAACAGTTAAAAATCATTGTAGTGATAATTTTCCAGCTCATAATCTTTGGTTAAGATAATTTAGAAAAACGTACAAATTGTATTTCAAAATTTGCTGTGTAAACTGCTGTGTGACAGTGAATAATGGCTAATATTTTTTTTTATTTTCAATTGCAGTTATGTTCAAGCAACCTAATAATAACAACACATCATGTTAACAGTTTTGAAATATAGATTTTTTTCAGGTTTCTGATCTCAAATATTTGAGTTTATCTAAAGAAGGAAAGTAGATTATCTCAACAAAAGATTATAGGCCAGCAAGTTTTTGCGTAAGAGTCTGAATCAGACTTTAGTGACTGTTTGCATTGATTTTACAATACAGTTATCCAAAAGCAATCAATAATGACCACAGCGAGTTCTGCTTTTCTTATGCAATCAGGAAGCTCTTGGCCATGTAAAGCCTGAGAACATGGGAATGACAGGCAAAGCTTTGTCAGTGTTGTCGCCCACAAACATCCCAATCTGTGCACATCTCTGCCCTCATGACTCGTGTGCTCGGTCAGGATGAGCTTTCAGAAGCATCTTAGGAGGGGATGAAGGCTTTAAGTAGTTTAGCTGGTCATGACATCATCTTTCACTCTGCTAGAAAAGTGATGACAGGCTCAAATCCCCATTGGATCAATGCTTTTATGAAGGCTCCTCTGTTTCCATGGTCACACACACCATCCCTGGCCTGCGGTCTCCAGAGACGTGACGAACCGCCGCGTATCCACAAACCCACACACAGCGTCGTCTTGATTAGGCTCGCAGCGAGCCTGAATACAGATGCCTTGAAACTCAATTTGTAGCATCTTTTAGGGATGATTTGTCAGAAAAGGCACAGTCTAAGATGTAGCTGAGACTGGGATGCGCGTGGCAGCTTTATGGCTGTTTCTTCTCATCTAAGCACTGCTTTTCATTGAAAGCGAACATAAATCTACCCAAAGAGCCCAAATCCCAAAGGTTCTCGGGGGTTGAGATTGTGTTGAGCCAGCAAGGACCTCACTCAGCTGTAATGACCTCCAAAATGGGTTGAGCCACTTTGTGGACTAAGAAACCATCAACCATCATTTCTCTCTCTCTTTCATTGCTTTGTTTGTAAGTAAAATCATATTCATGCTTATTTCTTACTCATAATTTGAAATGGGAGGAGTCAGTGTTTGTTGTGCACTGCAGCATCGGAATTGTTTTAAGTGAAATTAAAAATAGTTTGACATTTTGCGAAATACACTAAATTGCTTTCTAGCTAAAGGTTAAATGAGAAAATCAATGCCAATTTCATGTCTGTACTTTAAATATGCAGGGGAGTCTATCTATGTTCCCAAGGTCCTATGTCCCTAGTGTCCAATGTTCCCAGAGTCCTATGTTCCCAGCTTTCTAAGTTCCCAAGGTCCTATGTTCTCAGCGCCCAAAGTTTCCAAGGGCCTATGTTCTTAGGGTACTATGTTACCAGTATCTTAAATTCACAAGGTCTTATGTTCCCAGGGTCCTATGTTCTCAGGGTGCTATATTCCTACCGTCTTAAGTTCCCAAAGTCTTATGTTCCGAAGGCCCTGTGTTCTCTTCTAACTCTTCACCTTAACCATAACCGATTATGTGCTATATAGAGGTGGGGAACATATGGCCCAGGGAAAATAAGAACTTGGGAACATAGGGCCTTTGTTATGTTTCCATTTTGTCCCATAAAAATCTTGAGAACATGGGAATGACCCCTATCTGTCAAATGCTTTGCTAACTTTTTAAGCTAGCTAGCAAACAATGTAATGTGTTGCTAACTTTTTAGTTAGCTAGTAAAAATGTTTTGTTACATTTTTTGCTAGCTAGCAAACAATAGAATGCTTTATTTTATGCTTGGTATTATTATTTATTTATTTATTTTAATTTGGGTAAGCAAGCATCTCCATGTGTATCAAACTCTATTTAGTTTCAGTTCATACCAGTAAACTTGCTAATCTCAGAATAAATTCATCTTTGTTGGTGCAACCCAGTCTCAATGAGCTACTTTATCTAACTTGGCAAAATGTCCGAAATTTAATGTTTCTCTTACTAACAAGACCATACAGCTGGAGAAAAAGTTTTCCCAGATAAAATTATGAGTTTAAAACAAAGTGATCTCTCTTCTGTGTTGATGAGTCTTTGTTTGGTTGGAGTTGCGACAAATAATCCTTTTGTTTTTGTGACCAATGACTTTCAGGTTGGATTGTCACAAAGTCATGCAATCACACGCACAATGATTCACACAGCTATGAATACTAAATTGTTCCGCTGTTCTTCTCTGTGGTTTTTTCCTTCTTTGCAGTGCGGGCTATGATGCTGTCCTGGACAGAAATGTAGCCATCAAGAAGCTGAGCAGACCCTTCCAGAACCAGACCCATGCCAAGAGGGCGTACCGGGAGTTGGTGCTCATGAAATGTGTCAATCACAAAAATGTAAGTGACCCAGCTGAGGGGTAACTGAGGAGGGAGGCGGTGCAGGAAGAATGAAAATATATCTATTGTCACAACGAGGCGGTTTTACCCCACTTGGTGTCTATTTTTGGTTCTTGATAAATCCCTTCCCTACAAAACGGAGAGGAGCGACTGCAATGTTGTGACCGTGCTAAATTCCATGCCTCCAGAAATGTACCGAACTGGCAGGAGAGTGAAACAGAGAGCACTTCAAGGCATGAATGTAATCTCCAGTGCCGCAGTTTGTCCTCTTTTCTTCTTCTTTTCTATCTCTTTTTTCTCCCATCCACGTTTATCCCCGGTCTTTTGTTCCAACTCACTTCTTGTTCGGTTTACTTTGTCTCTCGTTCGGCAGTGTCCTTCATCAGGGTCATTACCGACTCGTCTCCCCGTCTCTTGCTGTAGCTCAGATTTTCAGTGTATACGTCACTGCTATATGTTGACCCTCTCCGTGCTCTTCTCTTTCAGATTATCAGTTTATTAAATGTCTTCACACCACAGAAATCATTAGAGGAATTCCAGGATGTGTGAGTATAGTCAACCTTTCTTTGCATAATTACATTTCCATTAAGAAATTTAATTTAGCTCATGTAAGGGGCGAAGAAGGGCTACTTATTTTCATTTAATCTGATTTGACAATAGATGGGGACTTATTTTATTATGCACAATGTGCTCCATCACACCTGCAGTCGTGAGAACACAACCGCTGCAGCGTAGTGAGTGAAAGTACTGTAGCTGTAATCTGATGCTGCTGGATGTATCCTGTTCTCATACTGAATGATGAATGAGACTGTGTTCATGTTTAGAACAAACTCATGAGGGGGATTCATGTGTCTTTGTGGCACTTTTCTTTTTTTTTCAGTCAGAAATTGTAGAAGGGCTGCAAAATGCTCAGTTTGTGACTTTCATACTAGTTTTTAGATGATTTTAGTGGAAGACTAACTCATCAAATGCCGAATAACCACTCACAAATCAGTAAAACCTTTTTTTCTTTCAGGTACCTAGTGATGGAGCTGATGGATGCCAACTTGTGCCAGGTGATTCAGATGGAGCTTGACCACGAGAGAATGTCCTACCTGCTCTACCAGATGCTGTGTGGTATCAAACATCTGCACTCAGCCGGCATTATTCACAGGGTAGGAAAGCAAGCCGCCTGAATTTTCTTGTTTAACTAAAGCTCGGGACAGAATCATTCCTATACAAATGCTGTTTGAATAGTTTAATTTTTTATTTCTACATTGCAATATATGGTATAGAATTTTAGCACTACAGTAATTCTTCTTTTTTTTGTTTTTGTTTACTTTACTCCCATGATACTTTGCCTCACAGTAACCCATCTGCCTCCAGCTGACTATGTGAGAGTGGTGCTATGTGCAGTCTTCTCAAAACTTATCACAAACTGCTATAAATGAGCCAATGAGACGCAGCAGCAAAACTTTGTGTCGGTCACATGATGCTCCCGGAGCGGGCTGTTCATGAAGGAAAAGTTAAAAAATCTGTCTGCTACATGACTTTATATTTATGTAATATAATATACAAATGTCAGTTAGATAGTCATCTGCATGAGAAGTATAAAAAAACAAAACAATTCTGTTCAATAATCTGCTCACAATGATCAATTTGACCTGGACAGAGGTGATCACAATGAGATGTGTCCCCTGTAGACTTCCCGTAAACCTTGAGATCACCTTGGTCACCCATTTGGCGACAAAGGCACCCAGGTGGCACAGAGGAAACACTGTAATGACCAGGCTTTAATCCCCGGTGCGTCCAGCTGGCTTCGCTGGATGTCCCAGCCAACACTGTTGGCAGCGTCCACGGGGTGGGAAGCCTGTGAGGGATCAGTGCACCAGCAGATTTCACTGACTGGCCAGAGGACCTACACAAAGGAAAATAGGATCTAGGGGATATAGCATGTGTTACTTCTTTCCAGTGAAGCTCTTTGCTGGCAGATCAACTGAACACGGCAAACGGCCTTTTAAACCCACCCCTGGTCAAGAGTGAGAGTTGCCACAGTGCACGGGAGAATGACAATTCCAGAATGGGGGGAAAAGTTAGAATTTTCTTTAAAAAAAAATATATATATAACAAAGCTGAGTACTATACCATGTTATTGCTTCCAGTTTCACTAATTACAGTTTAAGGTCGCTCTGATTAAAATTCAAATTTAACTAAAACATATTGAAGTGTTTGACATTTTGGGAAATATGTTTATTTGCTTTATAGTTAAATGTCTGTGCAGTGAATTCTGTGTTTAGCCACAGGCATCAATCCATAAGCTTGAAACACGGGGAAACAGCTCACCAAAGTGAAGCCTAAAAAATATCCCTGCACACACACGCACACCTGTTAAAATGCAGAATTGTTGTGGTATTGATCTTCTCATCTAACCGTTGGTAAGAAATAAGTATATCCTTTAAAGAGGCTGCCGGTTGAAACCTGACGACAGAAAAGAAAGTTTTAAATTACTTAAATACACACAGTTTCTCATGCCAGTCTTTCCTGCCTCCAGGACCTCAAACCAAGCAATATAGTGGTGAAATCAGACTGCACCCTGAAGATCCTGGACTTCGGTCTGGCCAGGACTGCAGGCACCAGCTTCATGATGACCCCGTACGTGGTGACTAGATACTACAGAGCCCCAGAGGTGATCCTGGGCATGGGATACAAAGAGAACGGTGAGAACTCACGATAATCAAATAACGCACGGATCAAATTCATATTTGACATGTTTAAAGGAAAACACTGGAGTCTATATTTTACTCTCTGCTCACAGAGACTGCTTGGTGTACATGTGTGTATAGCAGTATTTGCTAATACGGTGTAGTAGAGTTCATTGGAGCTATTTTCAGTTTTCCCAAAACTGCACTCAGTTACTTTCTTCTACTTTCTGGCAGTGGGGTGAAACTAAAGTTATTACAGACTAGGAGACAACATCTACCTGTAGTAAACTTCTAAAACTTGTGAAGCAACTGCATTACAAAGTCATTTTAAGATTGAATCACATTAAAGCAGCGGTACCTCTATGTGAGCTGTATGTAATGTATTTTTAAACCAGTGGGACTCTATGATTTTACCTGCAGTAAAGCCTGCAGCAGAACAGACAGAAGCAGCTTCTGACTGCAGGAGAACATGCGATTGTCTTTTCTTCTGCATTAAAAATCAAGAAGAAGAAAAAAAAGCAATTACCCAGGCGTTATCCATTAATGATCCCAAATGAAAGTATCACCGTATTATCTGTTGCATGAGCTGTAGTGAACTGAAGTGTTGGAGGCATGAGTCACTGATTAAAAAGCCCCCAGAACATCAGACATGTGATTGACTGCCAGCCTAAGAGTTATGACTCATTAGCCATATTCCTCCCATGGATGGAAGCCTGGTGGTTCAGAGGCTTTGAATTTCCTGCTGCTAGTTAGTCTTTCTGACGCTCTGCTTTTCTCTGCTTCTGCTCTTCTTCTGCTCTCTTTCTGTATCTGTAATTCATTCCACTTTATCTCCGTGCAACATGCTCCTCGCTAATTATGTCTCCCTCCCCGAATAACAGCTACTTTCTAATCACTGTTGCTTCTTCTCGCAGAAAGCTCAAAGTATCTAACACTAACCTTTGCCTCCCTCTTTTCTTTTGCTCACCTCCGTGCGTGCAGTGGATATTTGGTCGGTGGGGTGCATTATGGGAGAAATGGTGCGCCACAAAATCCTCTTCCCCGGTCGGGACTGTATCCTTGTTAAAAACACATCTGATGGTAACGCTGTTTTTGTTTATAGGTTTATGTCTGCTGCATATAATGAGGAATGGATTAAAAAATCAATCTGTCTTTGTCTTAAATGCCACCATCCATGCTGGGTTTCGAGTGTCTGACTCGAGATTGATTCAACTGCCTTTTAAAACACCCTTAGAGTCAAGTGTTTGAAGAGTCTGGAATTAATGAAACAGCAGCTGCAGGCATCTTGTCTGTTACTCCTTTAAAGCTACATTATGAAAAAACTGTCTATGATTTAGCACCCACAGATATACAGAGGACCAAAACTGCCAAAAAAAAAAGAAAAGAAAAATACATAAATGACTCAATAAATAGATTAATATACCATTAAATGCAACAAAATAATATTAAAAAATAAATGAAGACATTAATTAAATTATAAAATGTGAAAGAAATTGATAGTTTTGTTTTAGTTCTGTGTTTATGTACTTCTGTAACTACTTGCTTTTGTATAAAATATTTATTTACACATTCAGAGAGAAATTAAATTATACAGTGCTGTCATAAATATGGACAGCTCTGCACATGCGTTACTTAAAATATAAAACTAGAGTCAACAACTTTGCTAAAACTTGGAATTTCACTCCGGGGCGGTGCCTTGTCGTGCTGCGTCACACAGAGCGTCTGATTCGCATTCTCATTGTCTCACATTGGGTCGTCTTGTCACTTTTTGGATGAGATAGCAAAACCTTAACCTAAAAAGTTGTTTATTAACCTAATTTTTGCTAAAACTCAAAGTTTAAACATACAGGAGAACTCACGCCTAATTGTTAGTTTTAATTTTTTTTTTGTGATCATTGATTTACGTAGACACACTTAGATTTTCGCTCCTTGTGCTGCTGGCAGGGATGCAACCGCGACTTGACTTCCCTGCAGATTTTCAAATGACTTTTGCCTGATTTTTGATAACTTCTCAAATTGACCATCATGTCACACTGGATATCTGTGTGCAAAACCAACACCCGGGTGAAAAACGGTTTAAACCAGTTTATGTTGCCTACTCGTCAGGCTCCGTTTGTGGCATGACACTAGCGCCAGCAAGACTTCCTCCTTTGGATGGTCTAAAGCTCCCGTGCTAGTTGTGTAAACACCAACACTCCGACGCTCCAGGTCTGGGCAGCACAGCTAACTGAGCTAACGCAGCTACTTTTAGCAGCAGTTTACTTCAGCGTCCATTGGGAAAACTCTGTAAATCACAGACAGGAGAGGTCAAACAGCTGGAGGACATCAGATGAAAAAAAAAAGAAAACAATTTCTCCATAAAATATGATCCAATTTCATCAAAATCACTGGCATAAATTGTGATGGATGACTTAGCGCCATAAAGCATTACCCACTTGTTGCGACCTGCCCACCAAACTTGTATAATACGGGCGTAGCGTGGGAATGGCAGAGGCATCATTCACCCTTTTATGAGTCAGTGTAGCATCAAGATGATTTTGAAGCTGAAATTTTGAGTTAGAATTGTTACATAATGTTGCTTTAAAAATGTAAAAGTATAATTTGTGCAGTTACATCAATAACACGCCTCTCATGTGGTATTTTGGTCATGTCTTGTTTTAATTCCCTCCCTTTACATCTCTAAGTTACATTTAGCCAATTTTGAAGATGACTGCACCTGGCCAGATGTTCTCTGTATGTTACTGAGGTGAACTAAACCACACTGACATCTGGCTGTTTTTATAACATGTTCGCATAAACGCAAACTGATCTTCTTTTAACGCTTTTGATTATAACCTGAAATAACAACATAAGCGTCATAAATGTTCAGCTAAATATGTCTGGATCTGCAGCTTTATTCTGTCTCATATCTTGGCAAACGGAGGTTCTGTCTCTCTGAATATTGGAGTGTGTGTTATTTAGAGTGTTTCTGGAGATGCTACCTGGTGTGCTCTCCTGCTGTGAGGGGGCTGTAATTGCATCCACAAGACGACTTCTTTCAGTAGGATGGATTTGGATAAACAGTCTTCATGCTGAGTTCGTGCACATGCGTGAACACGTGAAGTACATCTTGCCATCTGAGGGTGCCCACACATGTGAGTCAGACGTAGTTATTAAGCCTTCAGTGAATAATGATGAATGATTAATTTATTCATTTTGCGCGTCTGTCAGTAGCAGCTTAGTTGAACTCACCAAGCAGTGCAAGCAAAGTTCAAAGGTTAAAAGTAAAGACTGGTTTAAAAAAAAAAAGGATAAAGGATAAGTCTTCTTTGTGTTTTTCTTATTGTCAAAACATCCCCCAATGAATTAATCCCTCTATTAAATACTATTGCTTGTGTAGCCAAAGCTTGATATAGCTAATTCCTCAATACCATGGAAAACAATTAAAAACTATTTTTTTCTGAGACAACATCCTGCTGCCATAAACATTCACTACCATGCCAAATCCCAGGAAATAAATGCACTATTTAGTATGTGGGGCTGTTACAGTGACCGAATTTCCTCTGTGATTATCCAGGTTAGCTTAACAGTGCAATAGCAATGCGGTATTGGCGTCATTCTTTTGTTTATTATCGTAAACTACTTAATTTACATAATATGGTGGGGTAACGCTAAGTGTATCGTTATCTGTTTATCAAAGTTATGGTCTGAGCAAGCTAGCTGCCGTGTGCTAGTCAAAGTTAAGCAACTTTGCAAATGAATTTCTGCAGTTTGATCATTTCTTTTTCACAAGTAGATATATCGTTAACATTGGGGCATTTCTAATAGGTAAATGTGCATACAGCAGCAACACACAAACACACACCGGTGACTAGGATCACAGAGCAGAACCAGCCACCTTCTGTGCAACATCGCTAACGCAGCTAGCACGGCAATCTAAACCTCCTGAAAAAGTGACAGCATCCAACCTACTACTCTTGTTATTCAGGTCACTTAAATTGAGGTTCAACATTCACACAGTTTCTCTTGACTGGCCCTCAAATATTACAACATTTGTCAGTTTTGGCCTTTTCATGGGATTTGTTGACAATAACAAAAATGTTAAATATCACCAGACCAGAGTATGTAGCCTCCATATCGTGATGTGTTTTGGACTGAGACAGGATAGCAGGCCGGAGATATGTTGGGAGGAATGTTAAAACGTGGGCATGTCATAACCTGACGTAGCACGTTCTTGCTAGCTAATGCTAGCTAATGAATCTTTGCTCTGTGCAACTAAACATTGAACACTGATTGGGGGATCTAAAGGGGTTAAAAGGGCATTTTCATTAGATCTTAACTTCAAAATGATTATTTTACTGTAAGTTGTTTTTTTAAGCAGTAAGAGACACAAGACCAGCGTGTCTGCTGGTGCTCATGTCTGTACATCCTTGATCATGCAGTCGCTGAAAGATTAATGCTCCGGCGAACTACAAAACCCCTGCAATGAGCTCTGTGCTATCTCTGTCCTTCAGTCTCTGAAATTCTTATCATCTAACACTCCTCCATCCTTCCTCACTGTAGATCAATGAACTGTAGTCATGCACACTTTTGTTAATCTGCTGCTTATAGATCAGTTCTGTACCGGGACCCTGTTGCTGCTGATCTTAATTTACTTCATAGGCTTTTCGACCTGCGGTATTGACCTGGCTGAAGTTATCTGCACCTTGCTGAGTGTCTGTCAGATGATGATATAGAACAGCGG